>JZKD02S1671762.1:121797-148847 GCA_000966675.3 Picea glauca
AAATGAAAATATGATGTGGACATTGGAATACTTCAATTCCAAGATAGTAGTGAAGTAGTCCCAAATCTGTCATCTTAAAACCTGCATGTAACTCCTTTTTCACCTGTGCAATGTGGTCATCATTGTTTCCTGTAATGATCAAATCATCTACATACATAACAAGAATCACCATGTATGGACCATGTTGACGAATTTACAAAGTATCATCAAATTCAATTCGTTGAAAACCAACTTTCCTAAGGTATTCAACCATTTTGGTATACCAATCTCGGGGAGCTTGCTTTAACCCATATAAAGCCTTGATTAATTTGTAAACTTTATGTTCTTTCCCTTCAATTTCAAAGACTAGTGGTTGTTGCATATACACATCTTCCTGTAAGTCTCCATTGATAAAAGAACGTCTTACATCCATTTGATGAACTTTCCAACCTTTCTGAGCAACCAATGCAAGTGTTAATAAGATGGTGTTCCATTTAGCTGTAGGAGAAAAAGTTTCCTCATAATCAATGCCTTCCTGCTGCGCAACACATTTATCCACAAGTCTTTCTTTATACTTGTCAATGTTTCCATGTTGGTCATATTTAATTATGTAAACCCATTTTCATTTGACGAGTTTAACACTTTAAGGACAATCAACAAGTTTCCAAGTGTTATTATCAATTACTTTTTGATACTCTTCAATCATAGCCTGCTTCCATTCTTTATGTTTTATTGCTTCTTTGTATGTGGAAGGTTCAATAAAATCATTTCCTACCAAGGAAAAATTTTCTTCACTTCTGTGTGATCCCCTTGTTCATGTTTTATTCTTCTCATCAGGCCTTACATCTTTCAAAAGTTGAACTGCCCATTTTGGTAGTTGATGTTCACTTGTTTGGGAATCTGAATTACCATTATTGTAAATTGGATTAATGTAAACTGATGTTCGTCGATCAGTTGAAGATTTTGGAGGTGGAGAATCATTTTCAACTGAATTCTCGCTGCTAGGAGAGTCTGATGAAATGCTGGAAGACCCAGATGATGTTTTTGAAGTAAATGGACTAGATGTATCATCTTCAGATGAAGGAAAATCAAGTTCATACCAATTATGTGAATTTTGTTGACTTTGCATTTTTCCTTTTCTTTGATTGCCTTTAGTTTATAACTTTTGAAGAAGACTTTCTATTTCTTCAGCACTCTTACTTTAAGTTTCATCAAAAACTACATCTCTGCTCACAATAAATTTTCCATTGGACAAAATTCGATACCCTTTCTTCTCATCAGAATACCCAATCATTGTGCATTTCATGCTTCTTGAGTCAAGGTTAGTTCTTTTTTATTTCAGAACTAAAGCATAACATACTGATCCAAAAACTCTAAAATGTTTAACTCGAGGTTTGAAACCAAACCATGCTTCATAAGGTGTGATTCCGTCCAAAGAAGCAGTTGGATATCTGTTCCTTAAGTAGATAGTTGTATGGATTTCTTCTTCCCAATATGTAGAACTTAACTTTTTAAAGGTCAACATGGATCTTGCCATTCCTAACAAGGTGCAATTCATTCTTTCTACGACTCCATTTTGCTGAGGAGTGTAGAAATTTGTAAGATGTCTTCTTATCCCATTGTCTGTGCAATAAGTTTTGAATTCATTAGAAGTAAATTCCCCTCCAGTATCTGTCTCGAGAGTGCCTATGTTTTCTTTAACTTTGTTTGCAACAAGTTGACCAAAAATCTTAATATTTTCAAATACTTCTGATTTTTGCTTCAAGAAGTAAACCCAAGTCATTCTACGGAAATCATCAATAAAGAGTAAAAAATATTTTCAACCACCTAAAGAAGTTTGTAGTGGTCCACAAACATCACTGTGAACTAGTTGCAATCGCCTATTTGCATGCCATGAACTTGTTGGAAAACTCTCTCGACTTTGTTTTCCATATATGCAAGCTTCACATTTTGTATTTTCCTTTTTGAAAGTTGGAAGTCCCTTAACCATCCATTGTTTTTGCAATTTAGAAAGACTTTCAAAGTTGAGATGTCCATATCTCAAATGCCACAATCTTATAGGTGAAATACCTGTACTTACTTCTCCTGCAACGTCTAAATGCCTTGGAATAATTGTCCCTTTCATCCTTAACAATTTTCCATATTCATAACCTGTCATTACTATTTTCATATTTTGTTTGACTAAATTAATCTTAACTAAGCCATCTTCCATAATCACCTGATGTCCTTCTTATCAAATCGTGACTAAAGACAACAAATTATTTTTAAAGGTTGGTACATACCATGCATTTGAAATCATTCTTTCTCCAATATCATGTAAATAAACTTTAACTACTCCTTTTCCATAAGGAGTATGATTGGTATTAT
The DNA here is from genome assembly GCA_000966675.3 of Picea glauca. Classification (NCBI taxonomy): domain Eukaryota; kingdom Viridiplantae; phylum Streptophyta; class Pinopsida; order Pinales; family Pinaceae; genus Picea; species Picea glauca. Next base: position 124,144 of record JZKD02S1671762.1, read on the forward strand.
ATGCAAGAAAGACGTAATTAAGATGGCATTATTGAAAATTCCAAAAGAAGTCACGTCTGAAAGTCATGCGTTGAGATGCTCCTGACTCTAAAATCCAAGCATCTTCATAATCACTTTGAAAATTGGTTGAAATCTGTAATGATGAAGATGAGGTAAGGACATTTTTTGAACCATCATCATCTCGATCATTTGCAAACTGTGTTGTGTTTTGATGAAACTTGAAAATTTTATCAATAGAAGTTCAACAATCTTCTGCATAATGACCAACTTTGTTACATATTCTACAAAAAATTTGAATTAAATCTCTTCCTCTTCCTAAATTCTTCCCTCTGCCTCTGTTTTGACCTCTATTTGGAGTTTGTCCTCTGCCTTGACTGTTGCCTTGAAAATACCCTCTACCTTGACTATTTCCTCTTCCTTGAAAATACCCTATGCCTTGAAAATACACTTTGCCTTTACTATTTCCTCTATCTTGAAAATTTCTCCTATCTGAAAAATTGTTTTCTCTACTTTGGCTTCGACCACGACCTTGTACAAAATATTCTCTTCCTTTGCTTCTAGAACTGTCACTTGAATATTTACTTGTGTTGGCTTCTGTGAAAAACAACTCTTCCCCAACTTGTTATTTCTTTCCAAAATTTTTGTTGTGTTGAGGTAACATTTCACTTAGCTCATCAAACGTAAGCTTGTCTAACTTTCTAGTTACTTTTAAAGTTTCCAAAAAATGTGTATAGGAAGAAGGAAATCCAACAATTAAAATTGTGGTCATGAAACTATCATTTACTGATTGAAAACCAACATTTAATATTTCCTGCTTAATGTTCTTAAGTCTGGAAATATATTCATGTACATCACCTCCTTCAGTCAATTTATGTTGGATCAACTTTAATTGAAGATCAACTTTCTTTGATTCAGGTTGAGTATCAAATAAATCCTTAAAAAAATTCAAAGCAGACCATGCATCAATAGTATTTTCAATGTGAACATACATATCATCATTAACTGAAGATTTAATGAGTGATAATGCTTTGTCATTTTTAACTTCCCATTTTGCTAATGTAGCTGCATCTATAGGCTTATTGAAGTTAGAGAAAAAATGAATTAACTTTGACATTGTAGTGTTGAATCTTTGCACCAAAAAGAGCTATACGAGTGGTTAGCCAGACTAGCAGATACCCAGTTTGATATCAGATTGAGACCACCTGTGGTTTGGACGTCGACACTGATAAAGAAGGTTAGGAGAGTTGATAACGTTGTGTCAAGAGAAGTAGACTGTTGGTTTGATAGAACTATTGGAGGGGACATTATCGAGTTTGCTATTGATAGAGTAGAGTCATATAGCCAAGCAAAGAGGTATTTCTTTAAAGGACCTAGAGGAAAAATTTTACACTTTTTGAAGTTGAAGATGAAGACGCTATTGCATGAGAAGAACAAGTTGAAGATAAAGTAATTGGTCGGATTGAAGAGATAATGTTCAAAAAATCAGAAATTTATAGTGACATAGAGGTGGGACATATGCGCAGTGGGAGAACCTTCAGAGAGGTTCTTCTAGTAAACTTGTTTGAGAATAGCCATGAACCACTATCACGGGAAGAAGGGTTCTACAATGGAGAAGAAGAAGAGTTATTGAATGAGGAACAGTCAGGATCTGCTGGAGTAGAGGAAGAGAATACTGAAGAACCTCACCGAGAAGAGTTATAGACTTCAAGAACTGCGTTGACTATCGAAGTAAGTACTATTTCTCCTCTTTTTGTTTTAGCAATGTTAAGTAACTAGAGTAGGCAAAGTTACCAGAGCACTCAGAGCACTGTTACCAACAATTCAACACATACTCAGTTAAGAAATATAGGAAGATCTATGGCAGATGAAATGAGGCTACCTATCTTTAGAGGAGATGGATATGAATATCCTGATCAAAATTGGTTCTTATGCGAGGTTGTATGGAGTAATAAGAAAGTCAATGACGAATCAGTTAAGAGAGCTCATTTTAGTACTACCTTGAGAGACCATGCACTGAGCTAGTACATGAAGTTTGTTAACAGAGTTACACAGCCTAAACCGCTAAACGAGATCAAGACTATGTTGAGTGAAGAATTCAAGAAACCCAAGTCAGAGTCACAATGAATTACAAAAATTAAAGAAATCAAGAAGAAAGTAGCTGAACCTGTTTGGGAGTTTGATCAGAGGTTTAATACCTTAACAGGCTGATTGAGTTTTCAGATCCCAGATGAGCAGAACAAGGAATGGTTCATTTCTTCCCTCTTACCACACATCAGAGTTCCTCTGATGCAACATAAGGTTTCTTCGCAGGTTCAGGCGTTGGAGATCGCCATGAAACTAGAATCAACCCCTATGGGAGAATCCATCTTAGGTATGAGTCAAATTTTGAGTCAACTAACTAGTTTATCTCTCCATGTCGAAGATATGAAGAAAGACAAGGGAAAAGATAAAAGAGACCTAAGTTGGTGTATCATATGCAAATCAGAAGGCCACAATAAGGAGCACTTTCCCCTATTTCATGAGTACTTGGCCTCTAGGGCTTCGAGCCCTTTGAAGCAGGTTACTCTACCTTGGTGTGAGGTATGTAGAAATACACATCGCCCTAGTGAATGCTATTACATGAAAAAATATGTCCATAAAACTACAAACCTTTACTGCACATTCTATAAATCGGTGGGACACAATGAGAAAGACTGTAGGGATTATGACCTCTTGCATGAAATATCAATAGATACATATAGGATTCAAGGTGAAGTACAACAGGAATTAAATGCTACACATTTTAACTCTCCAGGAAGAGGAAGCTTCAACCCTCGTGGTGGATTCAGAGGAAGAGGATGAGGAGGAGGCATGGGTTGAGGTTGAGGTCATATCATTTGTTATAACTGTGCATAACCAGGTCAATTGGAAAGGGACTATCAAAACCCCTGTACCACTTGCAGCTGCTGCAACTCATTTGAACATGTCATTGAAGATTGCCCTGTGTTGTTAGCCAAGCTTCAGGAGAGACGAGGAGGAAACCAACAAGTACAAATAATCTCAGCAAAACCTCATGGAGAGGATCCTAGAGTCGTTGTTATCACTAGAGGAGGCGTTGTTACAAGAGAAGATAGAGTGACCCCAAAAAATACTACAGAAGAATCAAGGGTCAGAAGAGCTGCAGAGAAGACACAAGTGTTTGATCCAAGGGAAGAAAAATAGACATTTGAAGAGGCAAGAAAATAATTTGGAAGAGATCAGGATTCTTCATCAAAGACACAACCAGAAGTGAGAGAATGTGGAATGACTTTGGAATTTGATCAGTCTGCATCACCTGGAGAAGCAAAATAGGTAAACAAGCTTATGGAATTCTTATGTACTTGCATTAATATGATTAAGGATGAAAGAGTTGTACAAGAACTACAAAATTTGATCAAACAGTATGAGATAGGTAGGATAGCTCCTCTGCTGAATAAAGAAGTACATCAAGTATCCATAAAGAGAAGGAAAAATAAGGAACTACACCTTAATTCTCAGATTGGATATTATGACATAGATTATGTGGTCCTCGACTTAGGATCATAAGTCAATGTTATTATGAAGCAGACCTGGGCACTGATGGGAAAACCTAAGTTAATGTATTCCCCTATCAATCTTAGGATGGCTAACCAATAGGAAGTAAGCCCCTTTGGGATACTGGAGCATGTCCCTGTGGACATCGACGGGTTCAAGACATTTGCGGATTTCAAGGTGATTGAAATAGTTGATGATAACTGTCCTTATCCAGCACTATTAGGAATTGATAGGAATTTCAATAATTCTACTGTTGTTGACTTAAATAAAATAAGAATGACATTTGAAGGTGATGGCCATAGGATCATTTCACCTCTAGATCCTGATGAAGGTCGCAGATACATAGAATCCATCAGAGAAGAAGACCATGCTTATGAACTAGAGAACATATATAAATTGACAACAAGACAACATGATTACATTAATCCTACAATAGATGGGAACTTAAGCTGGCGAAGTGACAATGCATGCTCATCAGATTCAGAAGAAGCACTAGAGATATGACATAAAAAACTGTATGAATTTTCTACGAGAAGGTGTGATAGATTGACGAGGGAGTTCATTGGATTGGAACAGAAGTAAGAAATATGCCCACATTTGATGGTTTAAATCATTTAGAAACATTCTTGTTATAATTTGAAGAAAATGTACCAGTACAACAATGACTGTTGGCACTGGATGAATATTTAAAAACAACGCCAACAAGATGGTGGGGAACACATAAGAAGAACATCGCAGTCTGGGTGCAATGTCTCACTTTGATGAAAGTTCACTTTTCAGAACAAGCCAAAGGGTGCGAAGTTCAGTACACGGGTGAGATTTGTCTGAAGGACCATGTGTGAATTTGTGAGGAGGCCTGGAGAAACATCCCTCAAGAGAAGTGGGTGCATAAATTCATCAACACTTTGGACACAATGCCTATTAATTGGTATCTTCAAGAAGAACTGTGCCTCACCACTTCAGATTGGTACGGTATGACTCAGAAGTTTGTAGCTACATTTTTATTTGAATGTCAGTACCTCTCGGTAGATCAATATTTACAAGTTGTAAGACAAAAATTCTTTGAGGAGGAACCTAACTTCCACTTGGAGCAAGAATAAGATGAATGGACTACAACACTTCAGAAATTGCAAGGTTATTACAATATCAATGTTGATGAAGATGATGACCCTAGGAATGTGAACATCACAGAGACAGAAGGAAATAGAGATGTAGAAGGACCAGGAGTCGAACTACCTTTTATTGGACAACCAATCAAAATCAAGAGAGTTAATATTGGAACAAAGAAAGCACCTAAGCTCGCAAATGTTGGAGATTATTGGGATAATGGCACTATTGACAAGATCACAAAACTATTGCATGAGTATCAGGACTTGTTTCCAAACAAGTTTACTGACATGAAGGACATTAAAGGGCCCATGGGAGAGATTAAGATCCCCTTGAAACCGGATGCAAGGCCAGTCAAGAAGATACCTTACAGACTGAATCCCAAATATAAGCAGAAAGTCAAGATTGAATTAGACAGAATGTTGGAATAAGGAATCATAGAACCTGTTGAAGATTCATAATGGATTAGCCCTATGGTGGTCCAAGATAAGAAGACATGAGAGATCAGAATATCTGTAGACTTGAGGAAATTGAATGATGCATGTTTAGATGATCCATTCCCTACACCGTTTACTAATGAAGTGTTGGATAATGTGGGAGGACAAGAAGTTTACTCCTTCACATATGAATTTTTAAGTTATCACCAGATCAAGATTGTTAAGGAAGATTTCTATAAGACCACATTTTCAACAGAATGGGGATCCTAGTAGTACACAGTGATGCCTTTTGGACTGAAGAATGCACCAACCATATTTGATAGGGTGGTGGTCGAAGCATTCAAGAAATTTTTACATAAATTTATGGAAGCATATTTTGATGATTGGATTGTTTTTAGCTTATTTCAAAATAATATTGAATGTTTAAGACTAATGTTGGATAAGTGAAGACAATTTCATATTTCCCTAAACTTGAAGAAGTGCATCTTGTTTTCACCCTTTGAAGTGATGCTAGGCCATATTGTGTGTAAGCAGGGGTTACTGGTAGATCCTTCCAATATTGCCATCATTGTTGATCTACCCCCTCCTACTTCAGTAAGACAGTTGTGCAACGCTGGGACATAGGGATACTACAAAAAGTTCATCAAGGGCTATGCAAAAATAACAAAACCTATGGAGAAGTTATTAAAGAAAGATTGTCATTTCCAATGGTCAAAGGAATGTCAATAGAGCTTCAACACACAGAAACAGAAAATGGTCACTACGCCCAATCTGGTTTTCCCATATTGGAGTAAGGAATTCCATGTGCACGTCGATGCATCATATACTGCATTAGGAGAAATGCTAGCACAACCAAGAGTAGGATATATTGACCATCTATTAGCCTTTGCTAGAAGGAAGCTCTCTACAACTGAGATAAATTACACTACCACTAAAAGAGAAGGTTTAGCCATGGTGTATGCGCTGTAGACGTTTTGTAACTACTTGTTGGGAGGACACTTTAAGATGTTCACTGATCACTCTGCATTAAAATACCTAGTCAATAAGCCAGTGTTGGGGGGAAGTGTAACATTCCCCCACCACCCACAAGCTGGGAAATGCCACTCCAGAACAATATTTCATGCTCTGATACTATGTTGTAACGTCCCCAACCACCCATGACCAAACCACGCTACCTGAGGGAACACTTTTGTTCTCTCACAATGGAACATACTGTAACATACCCTATATTCAAATGATCTATGCCACATTAATTTTATCTTTAAACTGCATGCAATTATAACATACACATGCAATACTCTTGCGGAAGATTTTCATATAAACGTAAACAAACAATTACATTTTGTAAATGTATGATTTCATACTGAAATAAGAGTAAACACATATATGCAGCATATATAGGGAATTACCCATAAACATACAAACAATTATAATCACATATATTATAAACCGTAACATAAGCACATAGATAACATTGTAGCATGTAAATTTATCATACGATTGGTAATTATCTTGGAAACATTGTCACCAACTACATACAGACCCTCCACAAACCTCCCAGACTTAGAATACATTGTTCATCACTCTCAACAGTGAGTCACCCCCGAGCTGTGACTGAAATCCACCCAGGTAAAGGGGTTCCTAACCAGGATAAAGACTCATGGACAACAGGAAATACTCCATCTCAGGTGCTCACTCAACTAAGATCCTACAACCTCTCATTCCCCACATGCCTGTCCCACCCAAGGAAGTGTGCCCCTTCTCTACTCAATAGTCCCTTGGCTGCCCCACTTCAATTCCAGGGCTTCAACAACAGGCCAGACATGAAATCTCAGAGCACTGTAGCTCCAATTTAGCACATTCAAGAAATCAATCCCCAACAACTCTCTCACTCAGATAATTTATCACGGGCCTAAAAACCTGCATCTTCAATTTCCCACGGGCCTAACAACCCACTTCATCAATCCTGCTCCCAAGCTAACCAGGTACACCAACCAGAAATGGTTATGGAAACAAGATCAGATACAATGAAATGAATGTCTGAAGAATAACAGACTGCCTGAGTGAAATGGTCAAGGAATTATTTACTGGATGACTGAGTGATGGGAGGAATCATCGTGAAGTTGATCGTGAAAGTGATGGTGAGAATGATGGTGGAGTTGTTGGTAAGAATCCTCGTGAAAAAAGTAACCAAATGAGCTAAGTCCCCATGATATGAATGCATGTCCCCAACTTTACACTTGTCATGTTGGAAGCTACCTTGGACCACTTGTCCCCAACTTTAGAACTTAGAATAAAATAATTATCCATACTTTATGTTTTAAAGAAATATTGATATAATATTCCTTTCTGGATTAAGCTCTCTAGCTTATCCCTTTCCCTTAACTGTTGGCCCTCCCTTTCCCTAACTGGTGGATTTCAGTCCCCCATCTCTTTTATCATGGTCAGACTGTGTGCAATGATGTATTTTATATTAGTCATGAGACATGTACAAAATAGGCACACTGGCCTTTAACATCTAGGCGCTCTCGTCTAATTCCAAAACATAAGCATCCCAACTTATAATAAATGTCCCACCAACCTATAACACATATCATATACACAAGGTTTGCGGACCTCTATATTGCGCACACTTTAGTTACTACGCTCGGTATTTGGGAATGTGCACACTACATCATTTTACTACGCAGTACATGCGTGCACTATGACATGAAAGGCGCATTACAAAATGATGTCAAATCAACTCACCAACTTAAGTACACTTACATTACATTTACAATTGGGTTCGGTCGAGGGATATTACAATCCCCTCCCCTTATTTGTGCACTGTCCTCAGTGCATCATATACCCATATACAACAAAATTTTCAAAAATCTTCAAAAAGATGCAGGTATTTTGTTCGCATTGCATCCTCATGCTCCCAAGTAGCATCCTTAGGACTGTACTAGGTCCATTGGACCTTTACAATCCCTATGGCTAGATTCCAGAGCTTCTTGATTTTTCGGTCCAAAATGCGCACCAAATGCACTTGAAAAACACCTTCTTGCTCCACCTGAATCACATTCCAATCAATAACATGATTAACATCAGGTATATATTTCTTTAGAAATGATACATGGAATACAGTATGAATAGACACAGATGCAAGCAATGCAATCATATAAGCAACTAGACCAATCCTCTCTAGGATTTCAAATGGCCCACAAAATCTGGCTGCCAACTTGGTGCGTCTTCCCAACTTCAGGGAACTCCTGTTAGATTTCACCTTCTGGAAAACATGATCACCCACTTTGAACTCTCTGTGGGTTCTGTTCTCATCAACATAACTTTTATGCCTGTCTTGGGAAGCTTTTAAATTCTGCTTAATTTTTATCATTTGGTCTTCCATCTCCTTGAGCAACTCTGGCCCAACTACTATCCTATCAGTTGGATTATCCCATCTCACTGGAGTGTTGCACTTTCTGCTGTAAAGTGCTTCAAATGGGATCATCTTCAATGATGCCTGATACCCATTGTTGTAAGTGAATTCTACCAAGTGCAAGTAGTCTTCCCATTTCAATGGTTTGTCCATCACATGCATCATCAATATGTCTTCTATCACTCTATTCACCATCTCTGTCTGTCCATCAGACTCAGGATGATAAGTTGTACTAAAGTTCATATTCGTTTTGAACCCTGTGAACAATCATTTCTAGAAATTCAAGGTGAATTTTGGGTCTCTGTTGGACACAATTGATTTAGGAATTCCATGAAATCGTGCCACTTCCTTCATGAAAATATCAACAACATCTGCGACCTTATGAGTAGTTTTTACTGGAATAAAATGGGAATCTTTTGTAATCTTTTCCACCACTACCATGATCGAATCATGCAGCTTGCCTGTTCTGGGCAATCCCATAATAAAATCCATTGTCACCACTTCCCATTTCCATTCAGGAATGGGCAAACGTTGAAACAACCCTGCTGGGTGTGTATGCTCAACTTTAACATTCTGGCATTCCATACATCTAGCGATGTATTCAACAATCTCTCTCTTCATACCTGGCCAAAAATAATGGCTCTTGATCACTGCCACAGTTTTCTGATATCCAGGGTGCCTTGCATAAGGGACATTATGCATTTCATGCAAAATCATGCGTTTCAGGTCCTGGACATTTGGAACAAAAATTATGTTCTTGTGTAGCAGTATTCCATCTATTCCCAAATTATAATTATCCACCTTTTGTGGTGTCTTACGCTGCTGTAGCTTTGATACCAATTCTCTGTATTGAAGATCTGCATTTGCAGCCTCCATGATTTTGATTTTAATATCAGTCTGATACATGATAATGGCTGTAGCATGTAGTTCATGCACCCTCTCGCTGAGTGCATCAACCACTTTATTCTCTTTCCCCTTGATATGCTTTATATCAAAGTCATATTCGCTTAGAAATTCTAACCATATACGTTGCCTAGCATTTAGATTTGGCTGATCAAATAAATATTTCAGACCATTATGGTCTGTTCTTAGCTCAAACCTCTTCCCCATGAGGTAGTGTCTCCATTTCCTCAAGGCATGCACTATGGCTGCCAACTCCAAATCATGAGTGGCATAGTTTCTTTCATGCTCCTTCAACTTCCTTGATTCATAACATATAACAAACCCCTTTTGACCAAGGAATCCACCAGGTCCTTCATTACATGCATCTATGCATACAATGAAGTCTTCATCTGGGTCTGCAATCCTCAATATCGGAGAACTAGTCAATAATTGTTTCAAGTGTTGGAAACTCTTTTCCCAATCCAGTGTCCACTGAAACTTCACCCCCTTTCTTTGCAAGGAAGTGATTGGGTGTGAAATCTTTGAGAATCCTTCAACAAATCTTCTGTAGTAGCCTGGAAGACCCATGAATGATCTCACCTCTGTGACATTCTTCAGCGCTGACCATGCTCTAATGGCTTCTATCTTCTCAGGATCCACTGCTATCTCATCCTTTGAAATGATATGCCCCAAATAATGAATTCATTTCTGATAAAATGAGCACTTTCTCAATTTTGCATACAAATGATGCTCCCTTAGTACTTGCAACACCATCCTCAAATAATTTTCATGCTCTTCCTCTGACTTAGAATATATAAGAATGTCATCCTAAAATACAATGACAAACTTGTCCATATATTCTCAGAAAACACCATTCATTAAGCACATAAAAACAGTTGGTGCATTTGACAACCGAAATGGCACCACTGTGAACTCATAATGACCATACCTTGTCTTGAAGGCAGTCTTGCTGTCATCTTCTTCTTTAGTCCTTACCTGATGGTATCCTGATCTAAGATCTATCTTTGAAAATATCTTTGCATCCTTCAATTGATCAAAGAGATCATCAATCCTTGGCAACAGATACCTGTTCTTAACAATCACTTTATTCAACTGTCTAAAGTCAATGCACAATCTTAATGTTCCATATTTATTTTTCACAAACAAGACTGGGGCACCCCAAGGTGACACACTTGGGCGCATATACCCCCTCTTCAGAAGTTCTCCAAGATGAATTTGCAACACCTTCAATTCTGGTGTACTCATTATGTAAGGAGTCTTTGACACTGGCGCTGCTCCAGGCATTAGATTTATAGAGAAATCAATATTTCTTTTTGGGGGTAGTCTCGATACTTCCTTGAATACATATTCAAATTCTTCCAGGACTGCATAATAATCCAAATTTGGCACCTTATCTTTAGGTGTCTCTTTTATATGAGATGCAAATATTTGACACCCTTTTCTGTAACATTTCTTTAGCTGCAATGCTGAAATTTCTCTGATGGTTACTACTCTAGGAATTCCCTGCAATTTCCTTAGCTTCCCTTCCTCATCCAAGTAGGTAAATGCTTTGTTGTGATAGTCTAAGAGAGTATGATGTTGGTCCAACCATTCTATCCTAATTAGATAGTCATAGGAACCTGAAGGAAATATGTTCAAATCTTCCTTGGTGTTCAGTCCATTCATGTCCATGAGGCATGACTTAACCATCTCATTAACCTTTCTTCTGGCTCCTGTAGCTAGCTGCACCAACCAGGATTTCCCATGTTTGCTTCTTGGAAATTGAAAACTTTCCACCATATTAGGGTCTATATAACTATGAATAGCTCTTGAGTCAATTAAAATAGCATTGGTTTGGCTGTTGATCATACCTTCCACTTCAATCATGTTGAACTGATACTTTGCTTTCTTGTTGTACAGGGATGCATAAATCCTTGGCACATAGTTACCCATGTCCTGCACTATTTCAACTTTCTCTACATTGTCAACAACCCTACCTTTTTCACCTCTGTGAGGACAATCTCTGAACCTATGATCTCCTTTACATCCCCAACATTGCATAGGTGGCTTCCTTGGCCTTTGAATCCCTATGTCAATCGTTCTAGGTTCTTTAGGCATTTGTTGTCCTTGTGGATTATTTCTGAAGAATGGTGGCTTATCTCCCTTCTTCCTCTCATCTATATTGAATATTTTTTTGTCTTTCCAAGCCTTTTGGAAAGATGACCTCCTTTCTATTTATCATATAGGAATTTGTCTCTCCTTGTGGTCTCTTCTAATGTCTTGGGATCATCGTACTATATTTTGTCACTGATGAACGCTGGTAATCCACTTAAATACCTTTGAATTTTTACTATCTCATCCTTGATGAAAGAGACATACTTCAACAGTTCTAGAAACCTTCTCTCATATTCATCTATGGTCATACTTCCAATCTTGATTTCAAATAATTCTTTCATTTTCTTGTCATGGTATCTCTTAGTTAAGTATTTCTTCTCAAAATACTTCTTGAATTCCCTCCAAGTAACACTTTTCTCTTTAATGTGATGCACCTTCACAAGCTGATCCCACCACATGGAGGCCTTTCCCTTGAGTTGATAGATAGTAATTCTACCTTCTGCATGAGAAGAATAATTACGCAATTGAAAATACTTTCTCATTCCCAACAACCATGTTTTTGCATCTTCATCTTTCTTGTTCTCACTATCAAATGTAGGAGGTTTGATTTTGTTCATTTCTCCTCATAGCTCATCCACCCCATACCTCTTATGCCTTATGAAAAGGGATGGAATTGAGATGTTTCTTGTTCTTTTATTGGAATGCCTTGGGGAGTGATGGTGGTGTCTGCTAACACTTTTTTCTTTTCTTTTCTCATCCGAAGGCTTGTGACTTCCATATTTTCTTAAGCCACTCTCCTTAACCAATTTCTTTTCTATTCTATTCAAGCCCTCCAATAAATTCATGTTGAAGTCATTTTCCTTCTCCTTGGATCTCATAATACTTTCATTGTTAGCTTTATGGCTTTGGACATCCTTCTGCAAATTTTTAATGGTCTCTTCCATATTCATGTTTTCATTTCTTTCTTCTTCATGTCCATTGGAGTTTGTTCCTTCAATGATCAAATGGACATCCATCCCTCTGCTCTCATCTTGCTGACTGTAATTCCCTTGTGCCTCTTCCATTCCTATGGACTCTACACTGGTCTGATCTGATCTAGTTGTTGTTAATTCTACAAAATGTGCAGGCATTGAAACTTATCAGGCTAACAATTAAAAAATTCATAAAAAAATACGGACTATATTGGTTCCATATATACGTCAGAATTATCTCTTTTGATTTTTTGGTGTTATCACCATGACAATTCTAGATAAGACCCAAGTCTTGAGAACATAGATGTGTGGCACCTTCATAGATACATATGGGTAAAAGGTGGTTTGTTGAAACCAATTTCAACAAGACGCGATATCACGTGTTTCAATATGTCAAAACCACCACTCGTGGAATGAGCGATGACTATTCAGATCACCTTGTTTCACTTGTTCGGTACTTCACAATTGTATGACATCTGATGAACGCTTCCATATAACGAACTCAAAAGCTAATCATTTGAATTGGATTAGCCGAGCATGGAAACCCAACACACTTGTACGTAGTCTGTCTGCGCTTCATAATTGGGATTCTATAACTACCAATCCTCAAGTATGGAGGCATCAACTTATCCACAAACGGAGTAGTCTCCAAATTGATCGACTTTCTGTTCTCTGAAAAAGAATTTTGGCATCCACAAACTGAGGTACATGGACAAGGCTAAATCTAGTGAGACTGGTTATTCGAGCAACATGCTAGAATTTCCTACGAATAAGGAGGAAAGGGTACTTGCTCACATTCTAGTGACTAAATTCCAAACATAGATGGCTATAGACTCACAGTTGGAAGTTAGGCTGAATCCCACTATGAAGGATTTATTCATCATTAGGCTAGCTGCTAAGAAGAAAAGGAGCAAGCGACAGAAGAAGGAATCCATAGCTGAAACAGTTGAAAGTGTTGGAGAGAATCAACCGGTCTGGTTAGACTCATCAAAGGAGGAGATCACTAAGATGAAATGAGTCCTCAAATAAAAGTACATTTCAACAAATTTTTGGTTAGATGGTAGCAGAGGTAAGGGGACCAGAGATGATAGACCTATTATTTAAATGGTCCCTTTACAATAGGATAACTCTTATCATCCCCTTTTTGTAATTTTGTGATTAATACGATTATATAAATACAGAAGTGGATTTTGGACTATTTATTACAATATTCTAACTGGTGGTGTTATGAGTCTTGTTTTCTTTCATAGTATGATTTTCTTGTAAGCTTATATTTCACTTCCATTTGTCTGAATCGGAGGAATATAAAACTCAGAATTCTTTTTAATTAATGCTCCGATGCGGTTGTGTGTTTCTTTTTCCTCTAATATCATGCAAATTTTATATTAAACTCAGACTCATCTCCTTCCAAACAACTTTGCGCGCACAAAAATTCAACCTGTACACCCATATTTATCGTGCATAGAAACATCACAAGGTAAATCGTGCTTCCATGCACCTATATCCACTATGCATTTCTTCTTTGTCGTGCCAATAACCTGCGCGCACTACTTTTGCATTGTGCGCCAATATCCACTGCGCACAGTTTTGGTATCGCGCACTGATACTCCACATGCATTTCTCCCTATGCATTGCACCATGTCAAAGTTCAATATGCCCCACCGTGCACAGTAATCTGCGTGCACCATTGAATACACTGTCACAAGACAACTTAATCTCATACTATGTGCACACAAGCCAAACTCCTCTGTGTTTTGAAATACTTGTGCATCCCACGTGCACATTATTATGTGTGTTCTCACCACTCAATGCTAATTTCAGCGTGTGCATCTGCACAGAATATTCTTCCATGCAGTGCCAAAATTTACCATGGACACTCTATGACTTGAAATCCAGTCACTTTGAAATTAATATTCTGTGAATATTTGCTTCAATTGAACCTCACTGGCCCATCCAGGCTCAGTGTTGGAACTGAAGCTCTAATACCAATTTGTAACATTCCCCCGCCACCCACAGGCCGAGAAATGCCACTCCAGAACAATATTTCATTCTCTGGTACTATGTTGTAATGTCCCCAACCACCCATGACCGGGCCACGCTACCCGAGGGAACACTTTCATTCTCTCACAGCGGAACATACTGTAACATACCCAATATTCAACTGAGCTATGCCACACAAATTTTCTCTTTAAACTGCATGCAATTATAACATACACATGCAATACTCTTGCAGAAGTTTTGCATATAAACGTAAAAAAAAAATTACATTTTGTAAATATATGATTTCATACTGAAATAACAGTAAACGTAGATATGTATCATATATAGGGAATTACCCATAAACATACAGACAATTATAATCATATATATGATAAACCGTAACATAAGCACATAGATAACATTGCAGCATGTAAATTTATCATACGATTGGTACTTATCTTGGAAATATTTTCACCAACTACGTACAGACTATCCACAAACCTCCCAGCCTTAGACTACACTATTCATCACTATCAACAATGAGTCACCCCCTAGCTGGGACTGAACTCCACCAGGTAAAGGGGTTCCTAACCAGGCTAAAGGATCATGGACAATAGGAAAGAATCTATCTCAGGTGCTCACTCAACTAACATCATACAACCTCTCATTCCACACATGCATGTCCCACCCAGGGAGGTGTGCCCCTTCTCTGCTCAACAGTCCCTCGACTGCCCCACTTCCCTTCCAGAGCTTCAACAACAGGTTAGACAGGAAGTCTTAGAGCACTGTAGCTGCAATTTAACATCTTTAGGAAATCAATCCCCAACAATTCTCTCACTCAGAGAATTTCTCACGGGCCTGACAACCCGCCTCTTCAATTTCCCACGGGCCTAACAACCCGCTTCTTCAATCCCTCTCCCAAGCTAACCAGGTACACCAACCGAAAATGGTTATGGAAATAGGCTCAGATACAGTGAAATGAATGTCTGAAGAAAAACAGATTGTGTGAGTGAAATGGTCATGGAATTATTGACTAGATGACTGAGTCATGGGAGGAATCATCATGAAGTTGATCATGAAAGTGATGGTGAGAATGATGGTGAAGCTGCTGGTAAGAATCCTCATGAAAAAAGTAACCAAATGAGCTAAGTCTCCACGATATGAATGCATGTCCCCAACTTGACACATGTCATGTTGGAAGCTACTTTGGTCCACTTGTCCCCAAATTTAGAACTTAGGATAAAATAATTATCCATACTTTATGTTTTAAACAAATATTGATATAATATTCCTTTTTGGCTTAAGCTCTCTAGCTTATCCCTTTCCGTAACTGGTGGAGTTCAGTCCCCCATTTCTTTTGTCGTGGTCGGTCTATGCACAATGATGTATTTTATATTAATCATGATACATGTACAAAATAGGTGCACTGTCCTTTAACATCTAGGCGCTCTGGCCTAATTCCAAAACATAAGCATCCCATCTTATAATAACTGACTCATCAACCTATAACACATATCATATACACAAGGTTCACTGGCCTCTATACTGTGCGCACTTTAGTTACTGCAAACAATATCCGAGAATGTGCACACTACATCATTTTACTGCGTAGTACATGCACACACTATGCCATGAAAGGTGCATTACAAAATGATGTCAAAAAATATCACCATCTTAAGTACACTTACATTACATTTACAATTGGGTTCGACCGAGGGATATTACAGGAAGATTATGCAGATGGCTACTATTATTCCAGGAATATGATTTTGATATTGTGGTCAAGCCAGGAAGAATGAACAAGGGTCCTGCCCACTTGTCTAGGTTAGAACATGTAGAGGAACCTACCAGTTTGGAGGATACACTACCAGATGCATAGTTGCTAGCCATCAAAAAGGTTGATGATCATTTCATCAAGATGGTTTAGTTCCTGTCAACAGGAATGGCACCTCGCAAATATACAGTCATTCAGAAGAAACAATTGGTAGTTCGAGCTGCAGATTGTTCACTTATAGTTGGACAACTTTATAAGATGGGACCTGATGAGAACCTGGGGAGATGCGTTATGGAGGCAGAAAGACCACTGATTCTGGAAAAATCACATGAAAGCATCGCTGTAGTAAACTATGTGGGGAAATAAATCGCGTATAAGGTTCTTAAGGATGGCCTCTGGTGGTCCACTTTACACAAAGATGCTAAGGAATACTACAGAGCCTGCGATGTATGCCAAAGAGTTGGGAAACCCTCCAGAAGAGATGAGATTCCTTTGGCACCTCAACTAACTTTGCAGGCATTTGAGAAATGGGAAATTGATTTCATAGGAACTATCAACCCACTAGGAAAGTGCAGAGGAGCTAGATACATCATCATTGTGATAGAGTATTTGACCATATGGGAAGAAGCAAGAGCAGTCAAGGACCGTAGTAAAACTACAATTGTGCGATTAATATTTGATGATATCATAACCAGATCTGGATGCCCGAAGATCCTTATGAGTGATCAAGGTACACATTTTATTAATAAGACTATTGAAGCCTTAACTCAGGAATTTGAAGTCCACCATCAGAAGAACACTCCATACCATCTGCAAGAAAATGGTATAGTCGAAGCTTTCAATAATATCTTGGAGACAACACTGACAACGATTTTCAGTGTGAACAAAGACGATCGAGATTTGAGAGTACCAACAGTATTACGGGCCTATAGAACCACATGCAAGAAGTTGTCAATGCAGACTCCCTTTAAGTTGGTTTATGGTCTCGAAGCAGTCATACATATGGAATATTTAGTTACTATCTTAATAATTGCAACATTTACAGAGATGGATGATACAAGCGTTGTGCAAGACAAACTTGCGCAGTTGGTAGAACTGGAAGAAGATAGATTCATTGTAGGATTTCACCAGCAGGTACATAAGGGACAAGAAAAGGCCTACCATGACAGACATATCAAGAATAAAGCCTTTAAGCAAGGAGATATTGTATTTTTATATTACAACAAGTTCATGAAGCATCCAGGGAAGTTCAGGACACATTGGCTTGGGCCATATGAGGTTGCCTATGTTATAGAAGGAGGAGTTGCGCAATTGAAGACTTTGAAGGGAGATTGGAAGGAAGGTTTGGTAAATGGGAGCCGTTTGAAATTGTACAATGAAAACCAACTTCCTTGTAGCTCTCAGTAAAAGCATAAGAAGAAGGGTCTAGATACCAGGTGTAGTTGAAACTAGGTACTAGACACAGAAAACAATTTATGCACAAGGAAGGGAGGAACAAAACAAAGAGCATAGGTTTCTCTGCATAGTCTGAAGAAGAAGAGATGCAGAAGGTTCATACCTCCAGTGACTCGGGATGAGTCACAGGTGAGTGTTGGGGGCCTGTTGGCCCTTGGTTATGGAATAAAGCGAAGACTAAGAAAAAAGGCGAAATACAAACTGCCCGAAAGGCACATTGACTGATATTGGGTCGAAGTGGTCAAAGAAGAAGAAAATAAGGAGTGAAGTAAGGGAAATATAGTCATTGAACGAGAAGATTGAGGATGACAGATCAACAAGGAATATAGATCATGGACAACTCAACAAGCGGAATAATACATCACTGAGTGCTTTGGAGCACCTCATGGGAAAGAAGGAATGACAGGCTGGAGAAGCCCTGAAAATGCAGGTCAAGTTGACCTAGGGTTTTAGACCTAGGGTTTTGGTATTTAGGGTTTTGACACCTAGACGTTTGTCATTGTAGTGTATAAATAAATGTCTAGAGGACTTGGGATGGGTTGATGATTGTTCGTGGTGTGGTATTCATTGTTTGTTCGAGGAGATTTCATGAGTGTTGCTTGTTGATAGTTGTGATTGTCGTGTTGAGAGTAATAGTGAGCCTGTATTGTAAGATATTCAACTGGGTACGAAGATAAACCCTGCAGTTGGGTGTGTAGGGAGGGGAGAGAAGAAGATAACGAGAGAGAGATATGCAAGCTAAGTGCGCAGATAGAATTGTATGTTTTCACCTAATATCAAGAAACACATTTCTGTGGACATAGCCCTAGGGATAGGGTGAACCACGTATATCTTTTTATTCTATGTGATTGATGTTGTGTTCTTTTTCTTTCTGTTATTATGTTATTGCATCATTGTGTTAGGTATGAGACATAGCTCATGCAGTAGGCATAAGGGAGATAAAGAATAACTAGATCTTTGTGTGTTGTTCCTTTGATTCCACGTGCATTTCCTCTAGTTGTAGACACTTGTGTCCTGCAACCCCCTATCGCTACTTCGGGTGAGACTGCATCTACTTCGAAGGTGTTTCTGAAATGTCCAATAGTTAGGGATTGTTGGTGCGTTGTTGGAGTTGAACCCTAAGTATTACCCTGTGCCAACATAGCGCAACCATCACATATCTTCTCAGAGATAAGCCACCACCATTCTAACAAGCTCGTTTTAGTCTACATTTTACAGTTTCAACATATTTATTTAATGAATAGAAGCCAATTTTTAATCTATCTCTGTTATTTTTCATTGCATCTCTGTGTTCATAATACAGATCTGTATTCATTTTTTTTTTCTTATAAAATCCAGATCAACTAACCAAGAAACATGCATGATTGTAAAGGAAATATTTAACATGACATGCACAACAATTAACAACAACAATCATATCATAACTCATCACAAAGATAAATTAAATACAATAGAAATAATACAAATGTAGAGAAATACAGAGAAAACTTATCTTTATGAATCAATTCACCAATTGGCTGTAGACATTGGATGTTCCACTCAACCTTGGAGATTTTTTCCCTAACTCTCTCTACAATAGGTCACCCTTGAGTTGAGGCTATGAATACACAAGGATGGGTCCCATGCAGACTCTTAATTTCCCAAATTATTCAGCGATCAAATCTCATGGTTTCTCAACTACACAACAAAGTTGTAGAGCTTGAAAATACCTTTCCAATGGTATAAAGAAGCTGCAAAACAGACACCCGAGTCAAAATTTATGGTCAATTTATGAGAGAAATTTCTCTTATGCTTAGAGGAGTTGAAAGTAACTCCTCCGACCTGCATGGAGGAGTTGATGGTAAATCCTCCGACTTTCTCAGAGACTTTCTTAAAAAATTCCTCGAACTTGCTCGAAGACATTCTTAACAGCTTCCCCAAACTTGCTCGAAGATTTTCTTAACAACTTCTCCGAACTTTCTTAGAGGATTTGAAGGAAACTCCTCCAAGCAGCTTGGAAGAGTTGAAGTGAACTCCTCTGAGCATCTCGAAAGAGTTGAAGGTAACTCCTCCTTCTGAGGAAATAAAAATTGGAAAAATTCCAAGTGTCGAATTGGCAAGAGACAATGAGAGCTTGAGTTCAAAAGCCCGTAACTTCCTCATACGATGCCTGATTGAGGTTCCATTTTTTGCAATGCTGAGATAATAGAGAAAGGTTTCTATCAAGATAAATGAACATGTTGTTCTATCATTTGAATGGATTCATTTCTAATTATGGCCATGACTATCGAGGCTTACCTGGTGGGAAATCCTAGAAGATCATTTTTCCGCTTTCAAACCTCATATTTCAGTTCCATCAGTTGCATTGGAATAATAATGGAGAGAATAGTAAAATTAACCTATTTTAGAGATGGAAAATTTACTTTGAAGAATGCCAAACAATTGTGCCCAAAGGCATATTTTTAATGAAAGTTCAGGTCTCGTGTTCGTTGGTTCTTCATCCAAATTTAATTTCTTCAATTGTTGGGTCATCTATGATGTACATGATATTGATCCACCCATTAAGAATGAGATTATGAATTAATAGCACAAATTTATAAATATTCCAAAAATGCCAACTGACGTCCAATGCGCTTAGCACTGTCTAGGAGATGAAAGGACACAATTTCTCCCAAAGTGCGTTTCAGAACCAATGAAAGACCTTCAGGTGTTATTATTAACCCATATGATGCGAGGCAAGGCTTCAACAATGAATATTTATTTGTAACTCCAAGAAACGCAAAAAAAACAAGCTAGTACCATGTGTGCGAAGAAGGCCATTGGGAACACTAAAACTTGATTATGACTATGATTTGAAGCGAATCAGGTGAGATACGCAATTATTGACCAAATTTGTATATAGGCGTGAAAATTTTATTCATTGTAAATGTAAGGATATTTATTGATGAGCATAGCAATAAGTGATTTGAGTTGAGAGGGGAATGAGACGAGCCTCAAGGAAAAAGTGAGACACCTTGAGCTAGTCATCGTTGGTGAGAGGGAGAAGACCATATTTGATTTCTTTGGTGATGATGATGTGTCGACATCCTTCAACTGACATATTGAGGATAGGAGAGGGAAACATATCAACAGGAAGCACGTCAGGGATGAAGAGGCGAAACTGGTTGATATGTAGTGCAATGAATCAAAAGAGACAGATGATACTGAAATGTGATGCAATGGCATGAGTATAAGTGAGTTAGCTGGTGAAAGGCATGTGCATAATGAATATAATAATTTGATCGATATTGGTGAGACAAAATTGATCATTCAAATTTCCCCAACAATGAAGGTGTGAGTCAAAGAGGTTTGGGAGAAGTGCGATAGCATGTTATCCAAGTTCAAATGGAGGTAGACAATGAATTGATGAGAAAATCAATGGCT
This sequence comes from Picea glauca, assembly GCA_000966675.3. Classification (NCBI taxonomy): domain Eukaryota; kingdom Viridiplantae; phylum Streptophyta; class Pinopsida; order Pinales; family Pinaceae; genus Picea; species Picea glauca. The sequence goes on from JZKD02S1671762.1 coordinate 145,237, forward strand.
TGTCAATGCAAATGTGGAATAAGGATGCACATGTCATAACGATATGTATCACTGCAGGAAGAGGGGACCCACCGAAGTGAGGATCGTCGGGTATAAGTGATCCGAGGAGTAACCATAAGTGTTAAGGCAAGGTAGGGCGATGAGAACTTGGGTGTAGCTATTTGCATGAGAGAGAGAGAGTGAAAGTGAGAGGGTTCCTATTCAAAGAATTAAAAGAGGGCCCAATTTATTGTCTGGATAGAGGATAAGACAAGAAAATTGGGAGGTTTTTTTGGGGGCACAACACATTGCTTAGAGAATATTACAATATTGGTATGAATAACTACAACACATTGGAAACATTTTTAGTATTGACACAGTTGAATTACAATTATCTCTTTCTTTCATGAATGAGCTCACAAGGTTCAATGTTACTAGTATGAGTTAATGGTGATCTTAGATAAGATCTTGCTTGCTATGATATCAATAATGAGTTGTAATACCAGTAGTTCCAATAGAGTTGAGTAGAGGTAATCCCATGAATAGAAAGAGTACAATATACAAACAATACTAAAACCTTATACATATTCCAAACATGTTTCATCATATAACTAAAACAAAAGAAGTAAATACATCCAACATATAGTCAGTACATACAATGGGTAATCTAACAAAAAAAATAAAAGAAATAACTACATACAATTGGTAGTCCAAAAAATAAATAAAGACATCCAACATTCTTTACATATTTGAATAGATACATTTAGTATTGGGAAGTAAAAACACATGATCCTTGCATTGGAACTGTCTTCAACAACACTTTTGTTTGCATATTTCAATAACCAGAATGCCAATAATTATCATATTCAAGAACCAAATCATATTTAGACTCCCAACCCCACCCCAATTGATCTTATTATTTCTTTGAAGTAACCTCTACACATATCCTTTGCCAAACTTTCCCCTTTACAAAAGGTGAAGAAAGGAAACTTCATGCATTAAAATTTAGAATAAGAAACCAATGTTGAAACAATCCTCCTTAGAAAAGTAGTTATACATAGAATTTTCTCATACGAACAAATTTTAGTCAATTCTTAACCCTGGATGTACTGTCTTCTCAAAGATACTATAATGCATACCTTGTCCTCTTGAACCTTTATTGTTGTCAAGGTATCAATAGATTGGAGTCGACTAATTTTTTCATGAGCCATTCGTAGAACATATAGAACATATGCAAATGTGTGACCTGCATACTGTAGTAAGTAAAAACATAATTATATTTAGTTTTTATTAAAAACCGTAAAATAATTTTAATACATGTCAATAAATCCTAATAGAAATTAAAACTGACAAGATTGCAAATAGTAAACACCATTGATATTATTTTTTGGAAAATCCATATGAGAGGATATTAAATAGTGACACAGACACACACACGCACACACACACGCATGCACATACACACACACACACACACACACACATCGAATGCATGTTCTTGAGCTTGAGCTTGATTGGGATTCTCACTAGAGATATGAGGAAATAATTGATAACCTCATCCAAGGAATTGACGTTCACTTTCTCTATTATTCTTGAATAAGCTCCTCTTGGTTTTGATAATAATTTATTGGAGTCATATGATCTTGGAGAAAACCTCCCTCAATATGAAGGAGAAATAACAAAGTCAACATTGACTATGTTCTTACTCCATTGGATCGAGAGAGGTTTGTTCCAAGAAGAATTTCAAGAAGAAATATGATTCTACAATTGTTGAGAATCATTTTTTGTCTGGGAAAGTTAGCCTCTAAATGTTCACTGTCCAATTGCAGAGATTTAAGTGCAATGTTGATTATGGTATAAATCTTTTCTTTGCAATATTTTGGGATATTATTTCTCTATATTGTCTCTAAGAATAAATTGATGTCCCAAAAGGTCCAATGACCTCATCAAAAGTGCCAAATGTCACCTCTCTCACCAACATGAATAGGAACCTTGACTAATTTACATTCTTTCATATTAAACCTCTGCAATATTATCTCAACATATTTTCTATGATTTAACCAGAGTTTCCTCTTTTTCCGATCTCTTTTAATTTCCATGCCCAAAATGAAATTTGAAGCACCAATACACTTCATGTCAAATTTAGAGGACAACTCAGTTTTCACATCCTAGATAATCTCCTTGTTGTTTCATATCAGCAACATGTCATCCACATACAAGACCAAATAAATCAAACGATCACCAATTAATTTAAAATACACACAGTGATCCTATTTTCTTCTTGTGAAGCCAATTCCCATCATATAAGTATTAATTTTTTGATACCACATCCTTGGTGATTGTTTTAAACCATACATGGAATTTTTCATCTTTCATACCAACTCCTTCTTTCCCTTCACAACAAATCCTTATGTTTTCTTCATATAGATTTATTCTTCTAGATCCCCATGTACGAATGTTTTCTTCACATCCATCTGTTCTACTTCAAAATCAAATGCAACAACAACAGATAATAGAAATATTATAGATGTTAACTTGGAAATAGGAGAAAAAATCTCACCAAAATCAATTCCCTCAACCTAGGAATAACCCTTTTCTACTAACCGAGCTTTTTAGTTCTCCACTTTGCCTTCTACATTCATCTTCTTTTTAAATACCCATTTTCTGCCAATGGGATTTCTTCCATTCGACAACTCCACTAGACCACAAGCCTCATTCTTATCCAAGGATGTCATTTCTTTGTCCATGGCCTTTTTCCAGAGATTTCCATCCTTTGAATCCACTGCCTCCATGACAGTTCTAGGATCATCATCAGTAATTGACAAAGAAAAAGTTGAACATAAATAAGATGGAGTATACCTTTCCAGTAGCCTTCCTTGTCAAACCGATCTCCTCAATAATGGAGTATGAGGATCTTCTTCTGATTCTTGTTCTTCTATAGAGTCTGATTCATTGTCCTTTAAATCAAACTCTATTTTCTCTGGTTCTTCCTTACTTGGTAGGACTTCATGTTTAACAACATCCTTCATTTCTCTAAATACCACATCTCGACTATACACTACCTTCTTAATTTCTGGGTTCCAAAGATTATAACCTTTGAACCCATATTTATATCCAATAAAGATACACTTTTCAGCCTTCTTATCTAGCTTACTCATGTTTTCCTTTGGAACATGAACATATGCATCACAACCATGTTGGAAGATTGGTTGTTGTCATTGATGTCAACCCTAGTCATGGGTTTTGGACCGCAAGATTGATGAAGGTATTTGTTCATGAAGGGAAATGCACATGTAGATACAACACCCATGGATGGATAGTATACATCATGTTGTTTCTGGTGGTATGTGGAACATCACGTGGATCCTCATGGTTGAGGAGAAATGAATTTTTGAAGATGACAAAGTGAATTGTGCATGTAGGCCCTGAAGATAATTACAAAAAATAATTACAAAATAAGAAAGTGTCAGGTCGACCCTAATGTTAAAAGGAAGTGACATAAATGGTATAAATAAACATCATTATACATTCATTTGATACAAGTCAAATTTTAGAGGGAAGAAGAAGTAAAATAAGGCCGGATTTCAAGGGAGGATGAAGTCTTTTGGTGATGTGTTCTAAGGTATGTTATT
>JZKD02S1671762.1:172592-212096 GCA_000966675.3 Picea glauca
TAATTTATTTTGTATTCACTTTGAATTATAATAAACTCATCACTTCACTTTATTATTTACCTTTTAAAATCTCTTAAACCACTTTGATTACTTTGACCTTTTGGGGCTTCTAGATAACATGTGAGGGTCCTCCAACTTTGTAAGGCCATAACTCTCAAACCATGAGGAGTTATGTGATGTTCTACATACAACCAGAAATGGAATCACATGTACTATCCACATATAATAGTATTATCTAAAAATATATCATAACTCATACCATTACCCATCAAACAAACTTGGGTTCTCCAACTTCTCATGGCCATAACTCTCTAACCGTGAGGAATTATGTGACGTTCCACATACCACCGGAAATGAAATGAAAATAACTATCCATATAGGATATTTTCCTTGAAAAAATAACTTTCCTTCATCTCATTATTCCATAATTAATAATGGTTTCTCTTACTCCACAAAGCGTCTTCCCGTGAGGGCTTTCACCATAAGGGGACAACATTGGAGTTCATCCATATTTACTTCTTATCAACAATGAAAAAACAATAATGAGTCATATTTACATCAAAAAATATTGGGTCCATTACCCAAACCTTTTTTCTACGGGTCTTTCTTCAAGGGTTGACATCAATGACAACCAACCTTAATCAATGGAGGAAGAGTGGGCCAAAGAGAACAACATGCACCAAACAATAAGGAATACTAGCGCGGCAAAGGGAAAAGGAAGCAGCGCGTGGCAGGATTTGCGGAAATCCAACGCATTGGGGACAAACCGACCCATGTTAGGGTTAGGCTGTTAGAGTCATATTGTAATGATTTTAAACCATTTTTGTAGTATAAATAAGATATATGAGGTAGATCAAAGGATCATCTAGATATAAATATGGACTGAGAATATTATCATATCTTTAGTATCTTTTGGAGATTGTTTTGAGTTTTGAGCCTATATTTTGATGAGAGTTGCGGAGCTCAGATGGATTTGATGTATCTAAGGGCCAGGCCACAAGTTGTGGAGCTTGGTGCAACACTTTTCTGCCTCACTACACAATGTTATTCTATGATGTAATGTGCGCAGTGCCATTTTGATGAAGAAGAAGAAGAAATAAGAAGAAGATCTTTATGGATGTAGCCCTGGGGGGGGTGAACCATGGTAAAAACCCTGTGTTGCAAATGTGTTTGAATTTTATTTTATTTATGAAAATATGGTTAAATGGTTAGATTAATGAATGATTTAAATTATAGTGCACACCAGAAATATGTATGCATAATGAATATTATGAATGAATGAATTGGTAGATTTGATTAATGGTATGATAAAATGTGTGGTTAAATAAAAATATAAGTAAGAACAAAAATCCCAATCCCTTCCATGACTACAGACACCTGCATCCTACAGTCACCCATAAACCATATCGGCTAAGACTGCGCTATGCACTCTATGTGCGGTGTAGCCTTCTGGTTTACTAAAAGGGTCGAGGGTGAAAAGAGTTTTGTTGAAGAACTAAGGTAAAACCCGGGTCAACCCATACATCCAACATATAGCTTCAAATAAACCCTTCCTATAGGTTGTATATAAAACAAAATGGCCAATTTACTCTGGGTTTTGTTTTAATAGGTATATTACCTTTTCTACTCATATTCTAAAAGGGGAAATGATTTTAAAACATCTCACATTCATGTAATGTACAAGGTGATTGATACTACAACTTCTTTCAAAGCCTCAAACAATAGTTCAATTCACTGAAAAAAATAGAATCCTCATTTGGGAATCCACTGGACTAAAATATTAAATTAGACTTGGATAATTTTCTAGAGATTTCTCTAATAAATTGGAAAAATGTGCACTTAGTATTTTTCATGCAAATCATATATTCATATAACTAGAAGAAATACCAATAAATCCTATGGAAAAAGAAATTGGGCTAAATAATAATGAGTCACTACGTTTGAAATTAAATAGCACATTGGCCAACTACTTTTCCCACATGTTGACATGGTAAGAAAAAGAATAAGCCAATGAAAGATATTCAAAATCAAGACTCCATATCAACAACAATAAGAAACTAAAGTGGGATTCGTTTCTTAAAGTGGGATTCTTAGATGTAAGATAACTATCCTATTAATGCATCACTTATGTTTAAATCATCAATGAATGGAAATACAAGCATTCATCAAAATAAAGTGGGATAAATAATCATTAATCAATGCCTTAGAATTTAAATAGCATATTGGCCAACTACTTCACCCACAAATCGACAATTTAAGATAAAAACTAATCTTCGAAATTGTTTACATTCACGATGGATGTACAGTGGATATGCACCCTTAATAGCTTGTTCTTGGTTAATAAAATTAACATGTTTCACCCTTTATTCCATATTTGGATGCCATCTCCTCATTGCTCGCCTGCTTATTACCATGGCCGAAATATAAATAATCCAAAATGAAAGTTGAAACGTGGAGCATTTTCACATTTTTCTTGGATAAAATAATAGTTGTGATAAGTGCAATCTATCTCTTTTATTATATAGATGGGAAAAAGCAAAAATGAGCAACCTACTAGCAAAAATTAACTCTTGCACATATTACAAGGGGCCTCAAGTGATGTTAAGGACCTCATTTAATTATACATATTGTCTAATGATATTTCTTAAAAACAAAAGGGTCGCGAGTGATTATTAATATCAACAATATCATCTTAGAATGGATCTCAACAATGACCTAGATTTTATATTATTTTATGATTAAAAGTATAAAAGTAACTTCCCACAAAAAAAAAGAATTCATAGCACCATTTATGATAGAGAAGCAAGCTCTACTAGATTCCATGATTATAGCAACATGTGGTACATGACACATTCAACTATTTTATCAATTGATATGGCATGGATATGTAACTTTAACCTACTATCACCTTTTATCCAGATCATTTGCAATTCTAATAAAATTGTTGTTAGCAGAGTTTTGTTGTTTTGATGAGCAAGAAAATCACTGCACTGATAGGTTAAATTTGTTTCTTTGACTTTATATTTTGGTTCAGGAAACTAGTGCGAAGAGTTATATGGGTTTGGTATCCTCATCTGGTGCTTCATGTATATACGTATTTATCCAATATCAATGATTAAATGCATGTCATCATGGAATGCCTCATTTTTTTTTTTCCATTGAACTAAGAGATGGCATAGGATTATTTACTGAAACATGCATGCAAATATAAAATCACTATGAGGGGTGGAAATAGCCTCGTATATTCTTTATGCATTCTACTTGTAATTTTTCTTTTTGAATGGAAAGATTTAATACCAAAAAAAGGGTTGTCTATTTCACGTCCACAAAGAAAAGATAAAATTTAAATCAAGGGTTGACACAAAAAACACCCTATCTTAGATTCTATGTTATGAGCAATTGTAAAACACAAACATTGACTTATGCCAAAACACCCCATCCATATAAGTGATAAAGTCAAACATAACTCCAAAGGGTTTAAATCGAAGAGTTAAAACACTAAATAATGACTATACTCATTGTAGGAGGATGTTGGTCATGGTCATGAGGAATCTTCCCCTAACTTATATTTGGAGGATCAATATCAGTGGGCCCAATAAGTCCCCATCCATTAGTGGGGGATTTGGGGGCATGGGCCCTTTGATATCACTAATGCAAGTGTAGGGAATTAATTAGGGTTGGGTTTCTCCAAAAGTGTTCTCACCATGCTAGGGTTTCCTTCATGTGGTGTGGAGTACGTGATGAAACCCTAACACGTTAGTTGTATTTTAGAACTTTGAAAACATTTGGAGAGATTTGTATAAGGGGTTTCTATTATTAGTTGTTGGGTTTCTCCAAAAGTGTTCACACCATGATAAGGGTGCCTTCATGTGGCATGGGGTGCATGATCAGACCCTAACCCCATAGTTGTATTTTAAACCTTTGAAAACATTTGGAGAGCTTTGTATAAGGGGTTGATTGACCTTGAATAGATGCTAAAGGTGATTCTCTCCTTGAGGAGGTGGTTATCTAGTGTGCAATTGGTATCTTTTACATATTGTGTGGTGGGAAGATGGATTCCTATGTTGAAGGTGGACCTACCTTTTAGGATGAGTGCTAGGGACTAGGAAGAAGGTGGCTTGGCCCTAGGAGCATTGGGATTGTTGAGACCTAAGTCTGCACCCTTGCCCCTCTTCTCTCATTACCCTATACCTCCATCAAAAATCATACTGTTTATGATTGGTTAAGTTCGTTCCCCATTACTAAATGACTTAGTGTTTATCATTGTCTTTCTTGATTGATCTTTGCACCATTATTTTTGTTTTCTTGAAGGATAATTGTATGTCATGGTTTGGGTTTAAATACTTGTCATCATGTTTACCATTGATTGAGTGTGTAGCAGGTCAACCAAGTCCTTTATATGCATGGGAAACATCCAAAAAGAAAGACGTAGAAATCCATTTCAGGGTTAACTTGTAACATGCATATTTAAATTGGTGACGGTCAAGATTCGACAGTCAATTAAGATCGACGGCTCTTGTGCATTCATAGTTTCAAAACCAAGGAAGGTTTAACCACAAAGCATATGAAGTTTCACTCCAGAACATTGTCACTCCAGGATATTTCAATCCAGAACAAGTGCAATTATCTAAAGTGTCAGAGCCCCGAAGTGTTGAAATGTCGAAGCACCATAGCCCCTTTCTCATAAGTTCTTCTTCAACTGACACGTCATATGCCACCTATCGGTTGATTCCATATGACACATGGCACTCATTTCAGGAACTTTGGTTACGTCATCCACGCTATTTTTTTTTTTTGGTTTGTTAATTTGTGCAGGACCTGCGATTAACCTGTGGCTTGAGAAACCGCGACTCAGGGGAATCTAAGCCGTCAAAATCACCCGAGGATCGTACTCGGCCCGAGCCACACCAACCCTTAACATGGTTGGATTTTTTGTCCCCGCAGGTTTCGAACTGGTGACTTTAACATCACGGAGTGGCTTAACAACACACTCCGTCACCGACTGTCCTACACCTCGGGGACGTCATCCACGCTATTTCAAGTGACATGTGTCACTCTCTTTTTATGACACGTCACGCCATTGTGAATGATGCTACCACGTCACTTTGAAAGATTTCAATTCAGAGAAAACACAGTTCCTCGGAGCTTCGGAGCTCTTAAGTGTCGAAATATTAAAGGATTAAAGTATCCTAATCTCAAGTGAATTTGTTGAAGTGATAAGCATTGGTTAATGAATTTGTGATTTCGTTCATTCGGGAGATATTTATATTCTTCATTCGAAATCTCCCAAATTATGAATTGTTGAAGTGGATTATCCTCATTAACTGACCAAAACCAGTCCATCACCAAGAGAGACAAGAAGAAAGGGTTTCTTACAGTCAAGACGAAGGAGTGCTTGAAGAAGCTACCAACACACCTAGATGTCTCCCAGTGGCCTCCAACAATGCACATGGATACCGGTGCTCTATACAAAACTCAGTTCTATAAATCCTAGTTAGTTTTTTTCAAAGCTCAGTTTACTCCAGCATATGCATCAGTCTAGTTTGTTGCGAAGTAGAAGTTCTTAGTTGTTTAACTGCAAGACTCTTTTAAATTAGGGCAGAATAAGTGGTCATTTGTGTTTGATATGAACCACTTCTTTTGTTAATTCAAGTTCGAAGTATACATTACCATACTCTAGCAGTATTTTAGTTAAGTTAATAAGTTGTTTTCCAACTAATAGTTTCGAGTTAAGCCTCAGTTCTAGATGGACGAGAGCCTCCACAACTTTGATAAATATGCAATTTATGTATGTTTTGAGGGTTTGTTTTTTGGGGAAGAATATCAATACATTAGACTTGTTGAACTTGTTCTATGCATGGATTAAATCTCTCTACATGGTGAATATACTCTTGATGATTATGTATTTTGTCCAAATCTTCATGTGTTTTTATCTTATCTTGAATGCAATTTTTTATTTATGCGAAGTACATTTCATTTCCTTTCAACTATTGTATAAATCATCTTTATTGATATGCAACCTGTAAAAAAGATAATTCTCTAGTGAAGATTTGTTTTTATTACAACCTGTGGGAGTAATTATGTATAGATACATGTTTAATTCCTTGAAATGATATTTTAAGACTTAAACTTCTTACAAAAAATTATTTATTAAGTGGTTTGTTGTTTCCCTTGGTTTTTTACCTATATTATACCATTTGTTTGTCATTTGTGTGCTAGAAGCCAAGGAGGACCCTCATCCATATCATTTTTCCAACACAACCATATTCTTGTCTTGGTAAACCAGCCCTCCAACTGACCAACAAAATCAAATAACCAAAAAACCAACCATTCCAAAACTCGAGGTGTCCTAGCTCTACCCTTTAGCAGGCAGGTGCAGACTTTAGGACCAACAGGGACCACATGGCATACCTTAGGATGATGAACACTTGGGTTGAGGGGAAATTTCTTGGCATTGGTTGTGGACTCAGGATACATGTTAAGGAGGACTCTGAAGGAGAATTGGATTCTTATATTGGAGATCAAGGACCTTGTGATGAGGAGTTCTTGACACTTGGATCTCATGCTTCGAGAGTGCACCATTTGAGGATTGATATCTTGACATGTGTAGACTTTGGAGAGAGAAATTCATTTGAAGACCTTATCTTGTGGATTATATTAGGTTGCTTGTGGAATTAGACTTCATTTTCTACTATAGGGATCCCTCGCCTATTTTATATAAAGTCAGGAGAGAGTCTTGGATTATAATAGAGTAGTAACTAGAGAATTGTATATTGTTGATGAACTTGTATTGAAGTCTTCATATTTGTGTTGATGGAAAGGAGGAAGGAAATAGGGTTTGTGAGGGGAAAAACATAGAGAAAACATTATGTGATAGTGTTTGATGTCTTTATGTGATGACTTGGGGTTTATGATCAAGAAACTCTAGAGGAGACCTGTAATTCTTTTCTTGGAGAGATTATTTTATGAAATCTTGGAGAATCCCCTAGAATACTTGTGTGATGTGAGTGGGACATCAAGGGTGGACTTGTTAATGTTGATGCTCACTTGTTGTTGAGCCTTTGGAGTAGTTAGGGGTATCTTGGTGTTGGTATTAAACTATTATTACTACCTTTCTTGGGATGACCCAAGTTCACATCTACCATGGTTTCCAACAAAACCTTTGTAAAACTATAGGCCACTCTCGTACACCAGAAGGTAGTGTAGTACATAGAGTGCACTACACATTCTCACCCGAGATAGTTCTACTGGTGGCTACAATGCTCAGGTGCTTGCATCCTGGGAATGAGTGGGGATATGGGATTAAACTATGAGATCTTCATTTATTACTTTAACATTCATATTATATTGAATATCCTATCATTCTTATTCATGAATGTAAAATATCATATCTAACTAATCATTCATGAATTTGTCTAACATATCATCATTGACAGTAAAGGAAATACATAGTATTCAATCACATAACACATGATATACCATGGTTCACCCCTCTTGGGATACGTCCACAAAGATTTGGTTGCTCTACTCTTTTATTATGGTGTTTCCAAAACTATAGCGTCATGCGCATTATAACTCTCCATAAAATGGGTCCAGATATACAATTACGTGGACTAGATCACACCAGGTTCCTCAACCTGTGATCTAACCCTCAATATCTAACTTATTTCCCCTCCTCATATCAACATCTTATAAAATAGATCGTATTTATAGTCATTATGGTCCTCTCTCATCAAACCTGAGCATTACGAAACAACAACTACTAAACAATGTTCGAACCTTGACCTAGACCTCCTAGGTACCTACTTACACATTTTATTGGTTGAACAACCATTACATCTTCTTACAAAAACCATAACCCTATCATGGTTAGGTATTATTGTTTGTGTGATTCACATGTTTTCCTCTTCTGCATGTATGTTTGTCTTGCATGCGTGTCTTCCTTACACGTGCTTCTTTTCCTGCATGTGTGTCTGCCTTACACGTGCTTCTTTTCCTCAAAACTAGGCCTGTGCCCAATAGGCCCCCAACATTGACATCGTGACTCATCCTGAGTCATTTCCTAACTCCAATGTCTGCCACTGCTTTTTCCAGTGCTTGATACATTTTGGTGATACTTTGGCACTGCACCAGAGCCTGCATGCTCCTTTCAGCCATATCTTCCACGAGTTGCGCGATGACTGGTTTTTGTAGCAGCTCTCATCCTTCCACTACGATGTGCTCTACAGTCAATTTTTTTGCGTCGATCTCGACGACCAACTATTCTTCCTTTTCTTGCAGGGACACCAACTGATCTTATTGCATCATCCTCTACGTTTTTACTACCTTTTCCTCTACTTGTAAAGTTTTCTTCTCTATGACAGTTTTGATATTTTCTGGCAGTGACATCATTCTCTATCATAGTTGGGTGCTCTTTTCCATCATTTATGTCAGCCTATGTATATTCTGTGTGATTCTCTCTGTAGAATATATTGCATCCTTCTCTCTTTGCGCTCTAATTTTTGGAATATTTATGGGCACTACACACTCCTCCAACTCTTTGATCTGGTCCTTGTAGTGTTTCAATGTCTGTGTTATCTTCTGCATTTTATCCTACGCTGACACTCCTTCTATTCCTTCATTATCTGAGATGGCTTGGAATACTGTGTGGATATAGTTTTCCATCTCGTCCACCTTCAGTTGCACCATATTATTCTCTTTCCCTTCTTGGATAAGTTCCTCCTTCAGTGAGATGTTTTCTTCCTGCACCAATTGTAATTTTTTCGCATCAAATATTTCTTTGGACTAAATTTCCTACGCGACGTTCACTTGTAATTTATAGAGTGATTTGTGTGGAATCTTGGGAAATGCCAAGTGAAACATCTCAATATACCTCAGTGTCCTCTACATTGTATCCTCATCCATGAATAGCATGTTGAGAGTAATCATGAAGTTTACACTCCCCTACGTCGTGATCTACACTGTCTCACCCACCGATACCCCTTCTTTCATTGGTGTTGCTGTCTTTTTTGGTTGCTACTCTGTTTTGACCTTTAAATTCTCTAGTGTAGTTTTCACCTCCTAGATTTGCTCCAAAATTGAAGCTCAATGGTTCTTGGCATTCTCCCACGTGTCTGATATTCGATCCTCTACTTTCGTGTCTATAAAATCCATGTTGTCTTCCCTCATTGATGTTTCCATGGGCTTCTTATGGGCCTTGGATTTCTTTCTGGAACCACTTGGTTTCTCCCTCATTCTCTTCCTTTGGGCCTCTGGTGGTTCAGATGCTTATAGAATCTATGTATCCCTATCCTTATCCTTCCCTTCTCCTTCTTCCATTGAGACTTCTTGTATCTATGTCTACCTTTCCTCTGGGAGCACTTGTTCTGTTGTTTCTCTTGTTGTATGTCATGTGTGCAGTGGTCCCTGTGTAGAGCCACATTGGGATTTATTCTTCATTATGGATTTTTTCTGTATGGGATTGTTGCCCCCTTCTTGGCCATGTGCCATATTTTTCTTGGTGCTTGCTTCATTTGTGCATGTCTATTGCGCAGGGACTGTTCTCTCCTACATCCTCGTTCGTTCTCTAGAACCATATTTGGGATTGTTGGCACTCTCCACTCCTTCAACCATTCCTAGATGTCCATCTGGATGTCCTACATTGTTACGCAGTACTTCAACTGCAACCACTCCTTAGCTGGATCCTTGTTTTCTTGCAACCACATGCTGTGGCGCAATGGCTGGAAGTTTTCTGTCTACCAAAACTCCTACACAGTTTTTATGGGAATCCTCCATGTCTCCATGACTCTATTTTGGATATTTTTCAAGTATATCACAAACATGTCGTTGTTAAGTTTATTCTTTTTGGGATAAACTATACTGCGAAGGGATGTGTAGCATGCTTAACCACATTTTTCTATCCTTGGCAGGAACAAGCTATATGTGGGTTCATGCCATGCCATAAGTGCAATGAGGATGAGTAGCCATGGATAGTGGAACTCAGATATCCAGTATTACATGTCCTTGCATTATTCAAGGAACGAGTTCAGTAGATAAGGGGCCCAAATCATAGAGATCCCTTTTGCACACTGTGTCGTAGTTGCTACTACTCCTATGGGAACTTCTTCTTTTCATCACTTGCGCATTAATTTGCAATCGATCAATATTGTTGCAAATAGTGTTGCAGGATCATTGATGTCATTGATCCTGATACCTATATTACCCCTCTATGTGCCATACTTTGATTTGATCTCATCTAAAATGGATTTCTCCTTAGTCTTGTCATCTAGGTATTGTTATGTCTTCTCCCCATCTATGGGTAGCCCTGTAATTTCTGCGATGAGTTCGACGTTGATAGGCACTAACCTATCCATCCACAAGATGCCTCTGTGCACCCTCGCTAACAGTTGTTTGACATATCCGTTTATGTGTTTCCCATGCCTCTTGGCCCTTGGTTATGTATTAAGGAATAAATTGAATATTAAAGAAGAAGAAAGACAAAGTACGAAGTGTGCAAAAGGAACACAAACTGAGGAAGGGTCGAAGTGGTTAAAGAAGCATTGAAGAAGGAACTAAGTAAGGAAAAACAATCTATTGAAAGAGAAGTTCAAGGAGGACAAAGAAGCAAGGAATATAGATCATGGACAAGTCAGCAAGTGAAAGAAGACACTAATGGGTTCTTTGGAGCACCTCATGGAGAAAAAGGAAGAACAGGTCAGCGAAGTCCTTAAAATACGGGTTAGGTTGACCTAGGATTATGGCACCTAGGGTTTTAGCACCTAGGGGTTTTCACCTGAACTTTGGTCTAGAGTTTCTAAGAGTCATGAAATTAATAGAGGACTAGAAGAGTGAGATATGGGGGGTGGTGATGTTTGAGAGGTAGAAGTGTTATGTCTTATCGAATTCTTGTATTTTGGATCTTCAACTGGGTGCGAAGATCTATTTTGCAGCTAAGTGCATAGGGAGAGGGAATAAAGTGAAAGGGATAGAAGGATCTGCAACTGAGTGCAGAGATAGAACTATATATTTTTCATATACTTCATCAATAAACACAGTTTTGGGGATGTATCTCTAGGGAGAGGGTGAACCACGTAAATATTTTTGTTCTATGTGATTAATGTTGTGTTGTGTTCTATCTTTTATACTGTTATTGCATTATTATTTTCCTACTAAATATAAGATATATACAATAACTTCTTGAAGTTAACTATAATACTGTTAAGAATATCTAGGTTATCTTGCATTGTTGCTCTGGAATCATCTTGTGTTTTCACTGGTTATAGACACATGTGTCCTGCAACCCCCCTATTGCTACTTTGGGTGAGACCTCATTTTCTTCGCAGGTGTTGTTGAAAGGGCTAGTAGTTAGGTTTTGTTGGTGGCCTGTTAAATTTGAACTATGGGTCTACCCGAAGTGCCAATAATGCCTAAAGTGTGGTATGTCTAGTAATTTCATGATGTCAGTGTTGTACATCCCCAGGATCCACTATGTAGGCTCCAATAGTGTAACGCCTTATGGGCCTTCTCCTCTTCTCTCCAAATAGCTATGTGGTGCCAAATATGGGAACTTTATGGCATCAGAGACATCATGGTCAGAGTATTTAAGGATACCAACTCCTCCTACCATATTATCATCGGTCTTCACTCCCTTGGGAATTTTTGGCATCACTATGGCTAATTCCACCTGTACGCATTATACACCCTGCGCACTACTCTTTTCTCATGCCTTCTTATTCCCTTATGGGGATGATACCCCACCATATGGTACTGACTCTTTCTTTATTTCATTCTCTGGTTCCAGATCTAGGCCCTGTTGATTGGAACCCATGGTTGGTTCTTCTTGTTGCGACCCTTTCCCCTTGGATGCGTCGGATTCTGTCCATTCAACATCCTCTTTCGATTTCTTGGGATCCTGTGTGGGTTCATTCTCCTCTTCCACATGCAATGCAATTTTCTCATACTCCCGTGTGTGGATTTCGTCCACATCCACCACTGTGGGCATCTCATTTGTTTCGATTTGTGGCACCCGAGTGCTACTCAGTGTGTTTCATTCAGTTCTACTCAGCACTCCAACCCTCGGTGGTGACATGGTGAGGAAATCTTAAATACAGGATTCCAAATCAACAAATGGTAGTGTAAATTCAAAATCTGTCACTCTTCCACTCGCCTATGCATTCTTCTCCTTAGAAAATAACACAATGGGTCACTTCCCCCCCTTTTTTCGACTTTATAGTAGGACAAAGAAGTGACATCTGTGTCTCACTGACATTTGACAGTTTTTCACTTTTTGTTGTGTTTCTTGTGCGTTGTACATTTCTACCCGTTAACTGCTCTCCTGCGCGTAGTGATTTCCATCCTTGATTTTCGTGTAGTGCACTATTCTATTCTAGCAGTTCTATTCTATCAAAACCCTCTATGCACACTGATCTGTTTTTATTTTTACCCCCTTTTTACTTTTTATGGATTTCCTTCTTTTTCTTATTTTTGTTTGTTTTTCTCATTTTCTCTCCTTTAATTATACTATAATTCACTATATACATATATTCTTACTACATGGTAACTTTCTAAGTACTAGGAGGTCAATTGTACCTATAGAGTTTCATTCGACTCCCATTGATCATTCCTCTGAGTTATGTACCACCTAAATCTTTCAACTGTACAAATCCCCCCTCTATGAAAGTCTTCACTTCATATGGTCCCAACCAATGCATTCTAAATTTTCTTGGATGATGAATAAATTTACTGGCATACACCAATACTAGGTCTCCCTCCTTGAAACTCTTCCTTTTAATATGTTTTTCATGCCAATATTTTTCCCTTGCTTTCTCTACTTCTTGGTGAAATCTTGATAGAGTCCTATCTTCTTCCATATCCATCAACTGAATTATCCTTTCTTGTATTGTGCCTCATTCTATCATGTTGGTGATTGTTTCTACATGCAGACTAGGTACCAAAAATTCTAATGGCACCACTACTTCTTTTCCATACACCAACCTGAATGGTGTTTATCTTTTCAAATTTTTTCATGTAGTATTATATTCACATAATAATTTTGGTATCTTCAAGTCCCAAACATCCTTGTTGACATTGCATAGCTTTTTCAATGCATTCTCTAGGTGTTACAAGGGAATAACTCTCTACGATTGGGGTAAACCACAACGGAAATGACTGCAGAAATCAACTCTATCCCAAAAGAATTCTATATAAACCAATATCCAAGAGAGATAAGAAAGAGTCCTACCTCATCCAGATGTTCAATGAAGTCCACCATTGAGCACTTTGACCCAAAGCTATATACCTGCTACTAGTTCTCAACAACCAAGCAAAGCAAGCATACGGTGATAATATAAAAGGTTCGCACATTAAATAGCATAATCCATTAATATACATAACAAATATGCCCATGGATAATAACTCAAATATTTGCAAGATATGAATTGGACGGGAAAGGCATATTTTTATTAATAAATGATCAACAAAAGTGAAAATATTACAGACTTTCGTTTCGGCACGGTTCGGAACTGAGAAACTAAGTTCCTTCCAGCTAGGCCTCCAACACTTCAATCCTCCACCAAAGGAAATCTCATAGAAGAGAGACAATGAGGTTCTCAATCAATAAGGGAAGCGATTGGGGGCTAAACACGGTGTTCAGACTTAAAGGAAAAAGGTATGCAGACTCAATATGAAGTAAACAATTTCTCCAGAGTAAGTTTGCTCTCTAAGTTGAAATCTTTCTCCTCTTTTTCATAGCTCGGATTTGGCCCATTTATAGCCTTCAAATGGAGCTAAAGTTCCAAATCGAAACATTTTCAGTATATGGAAGGCCAAGGATCATAGATCTCATGTCGTGACATAGAAACCTGACATTAATTTTGATTTTTTGGCACAAATACTGATGTATGTGAGTTGTAGTGGAGAAGCCTATGTATACACATGTTGTATAGTAGGAAATGTGTGTACATGTGGAAAAAATTGTATTTTTAGTTCTAGATTTTACAAAAAGGGATGATAATTCTACATGGGGGAATGGAAAAAGGCCTTCTGTGCAATATTGCATAGGGTGAGGCAAATATTTCTATAATAGATTCCCCCTAATGTGTGAGGTCAAAGAAGTATCTGCAATGGCCAAAATACATTATAAAAAACCCATAAGTGGAGTGATGGGGAACCAACTGGAAGAACTAGTTGCTCATTACATTCTGCACTGACTTTGCATACTTCGTTGCCAATAGAATTACACTACAGATCCATGTGAAAATATACCAAACAAGTGTTTATGGCCATGAATAGGAAAACACAAATGTGGTTACATGCCAATAATTGTCATAGTCACGAACAAGGCCCAGTAGAACCAGTCTCAAAACAAATCTGAAGATCTTTGTATACAATGGAGTACAATCTGATCTCCCATGATCACTAAATCCATATAGGTATTGGTCCAATGAAAAGGAAGCAACAACTCAAGAAAGTTGCGGCCACATAGTGATGTCTTCAAGTATTCCACACAATCCACCAAGGGTGCAAGTCTACATCATGTGAATAAAGGAGTTGAGGTCGAACACAATGAGACATCATTTGATTACTGGTCATTGGGGTATACCGTTAAAAAACACGAGACAACCTACTGATAATGAAAGTAGGTACCAAGGAAACGAGTACATTCTTACAAGTGTGAATAAAGGAGTTGGTGTTGAACACCTGAAGAATCCATCGATCAATAGATATTGATGCATTCCCAACTGTCGATGGAGAGAGATCTTGCCACTAATGAATGCAAGCCTCAAGGTACTCATAAGACTCTAGGTCTCATTTCCAGAATAGATGAGTTGAAGACGATGGAAGGAGACCCACTGAAAGGAGACAATTAAGGAATATCTCATCAGTCAGCACTAGGTACAAACCAGGACTTCATGATTTGGTGGAAATTAGATGAAGAACATGCTCACGAACCAATGACCCTGTGCGTCTTTTGCGTGTGCCAAGTACAAGTGCTACACAAAAAATACCCTCTGAATGACAACCAATGATGAAAATTTCTTACAAAGGAGAGGAAACCACCAATAAGGCTAATGGAATCCAAGACACTACAAGAATCCCAATGTGTTAATAGATTTCTTGTCATTGAACACAAGGGAAACCACCCATTCAATGACCAATGATGAAATGTCAACTATTGGGTTCAAGGTTTCCTACCAATGATGAAAGTAGGGCCAGGGTGCATGATAGGACTAACTATGATGTGAATATGAGACAAACTGAGGGTATGGCCAACATATAAAGTCAAGAGTTCTAAGAAGTGTCCAACACAGGTTGATAGACTTCCTTTGAACAAGAGCATGAGACATATGGAAGACTCCGACAACATAGAATTAATGATGAAACCATGAGATGCATGAGGCATCAATGATATTCTCCATAGGGTCTGGAAGAGTAACCATTTGGTAGATAAGACTCTGTAATGAGCTCAACTTCCTGAGGCCATGCTAATCCCAAAAATATGATGACAAATGGACTCAATAAATTTGTGTTATGTTCAAAGGCGACACAACTGCTGCCAATATAAGATAATACTCCCTTCCAACCTATCTGTTTTTTGTTTTTTCATAGACAAATGAATGTTATGATACAGAGGAGGAAATGAGTGTCGCAAGTAAGAAAAACTAGTTCCAACAGAGGAACATACCTATGTTCAATGCAAGGAGATGCATGCGGGAGATGGACACTCAGGGGAATGTTCCCTCCTAGGTATAGGTTGTCAAATTGAGAAGGATAAAAATGAGTCTCTGCTTGGTTGAGGATGCAAAAAATGATGAGGAAAATGGTTTATAACATAGAGCGAGAACTAGCTAAAGGCTCAATACTGCAAGAAAGGGCATGAGATGCAATCACAACTTAATGTCAAAAAATGTCCTTTTTTATATCGTTTAGTCTGCTTGGTGTGAAAAAGGGATAAACTTGTGCCAAATAGACATCCTTTCAAATCCAATTTACGAGTGTGAAAGAGACAAGTTCACTCAGAAATATTTTTGCTTTTTGAAGACGAGTTGGAAAAGAGCTTAAAATTCGTGACATTTCAAGTCCAATTTAATGAGTGTGAAAAGGACAAATCACTCAACAATATTTTCATTTTTTAGATGAGTTGGAAAAGAGATTAACGCGAACTCACTTGGGAGATTCTAGGCGGCAATTCATGGGGGAGGCCAAGGCTCCTGTGCTGGAATTCTATGGAATGTCAACATATTACGAATAATCGACATAATCTTTGGAAAACCCAAAGCTGTCCAAGTCTAAGAGGATAAAGCGCTAGTGAAGGTTATAGTCTCCTTTATATATCGGATAATGTCTCTTACTGGAAAAGACATAGGCAGGGGCATTGGATACCCCATAACGCCATCCCAATAAAAGGGAACCTCTTTAGGACGTGGAGGGAGAGAAATCGGGGAGAGGAAATCTCTCTCGTGTTCAGAAGGAGAGTTATCAGGAATGTTGACAACGTGGTTGAAGGACGCATCATCCTCCAAACAGAGGGTTGGATTGACTAGATATTGCACTAGTACAACCACTTCTTCGACTCTAGGTTGAAGAGGATGAAAGATAACAACGATAGGGGACACATCACCCTTTAAAGTGGGGGTATGGTCCGAAGAGGATAGGAGTGGCATTACTGCCGCATCAATCAAAGGAGAAACAAGGTGTGGGGAAACCACAAACACTTCAGAACTCAAAGGGCCCTCAGGTGAGACCAATCTTCTGGTATCCCAGCTATAGCTGGACATAAATGAGTAAGGTGATTTCCCTCACAAGTCTTGCAAAGGAATTTAGGCTTACATATGAGGCATCTAGGATTCTCAATTCCCCCAACGTCATTCCCAATGGCTGGTGACATGCTCTCAACGTGACTCGAAGAGGTGAGAGAGTCATCTCCTACGTGATGTGCAGAGGTTGGAGATGTGACATTGATATGATTCGCGGTGACCAAAGTGATGCCCCCAGCCAGAATAGCAGTGGTTGGGTGTTGGTCATCAACATGACTCGCAGAGGTCGTCATCCCCTCTCCAACATGACTGGAAGAGGTTGGTGAGGGAGCTCCAGTATGACTGGAAGTGACTGGACTAGTAGTGATTTAGGGCATTTGATACCAAGGTCCAGGGAAATATTGGTTTTGAAACATTGCAGGCCAAGAAAGGTCTTGGTTTACCCCCTATCCCTGTCCAGAAAGATAGTATCCTCCACCGAATTGGTCTAAAGAGGCTTGTATGGGAATCATCATTGAAGTATGCGAAGAGACATAGGTATGATAAGAGTTATTCAAATGATGATATATATTTCCCCCTTGTGAAGGGGTTCCGTAAAGGGGTTATCCCGAACACTTAAACTAATTCTCCCTATATGAAATGCCCGGGGATACATAAGGACCCGTCATAGGGAGGGTTGGCAGGACATTTCGGTCATGACAAAACGTTCTCAAAACTAAATGGTTCATATTTTTGGCCAGACATGAGGACATATGTCAAAATATTTGTGGACAGATGTAGAATTTGTCAGCACACAAAGGGAAAAAGGAAGAACACAGGGTTATATTAGCCATTACCCATAGCAAAAAGGTCGTGGGATGCAATAAGCATGGATTTTATATTGGGGCTGCCAAGAACGCAAAGAGGATTTGATTCAATCTTTGTGGTGGTAGAAATATTTTCAAAGATGACACATTTCATACCATGCCAGAAAACTAGTGACGCAACACATATTGTGAACCTGTTTTTCAAGGAGGTTGTCACACTTCACGACTTACCAAGGAGTATTGTTTCAGATCGAGACACCAAGTTCGTGGGATATTTCTGGAGGACTTTATGGAAGAAGTTGGGGACAAGTTTGTCATTTAGCTTAGCTTATCATCCTCAGATGGATGGGAAAATAGAATTTGTGAACATAAGCTTGGGATATTTGCTAAGGAGCCTAGTGACTGAACACCACAGTCAGTGGGATCACATTCTGCCACAGGAGGAATTTTCTTATAATGATTCGATCAACAGAAGCATAGGGCAGAGTCCATTCCAAATTGTGTATGGAATCCAGCCAAGGGGAGTTTCTAAATTGAAATATTCAGAACATAATGAATTTATAAGTGCTAGTGCAAAGGATTTTGCAGAAGCGATGAAGGAACTTCACAGCCAAGTGAGGAAATGTTTGCAAAATTTGAATCAAGAGTATAAACACAGAGAAGATCAACACAGGCGAGAACTTCAATTTGAATTTGGTGATCTGGTACTTGCACATTTGAGGAAGGAAATGTTCCCAAAGGGAACATATAACAAGTTGAAAATGAAAAATATTAGACCATGCAAGGTCTTTAAGAAATTTGGGGCAAACGCATATGAGATTGAATTACCCGATGGGATCAAAATTTCACCGATATTCAACATCTCAGATTTGCACCCTTACAAAGATGAAGAAATAGGAGCAAACAGTGTACAGACAAAAGTTCAATGGACTAAACAAATGCCTGTAGCTGAAAAGCCATAGATGGAAAGTATACTTGACAAGAGAGTCAGCAAGAAGACTAGAAGAAAAGAGTATTTTGAAATACTTGGTCAAATGGAAAGGACATCCAGTTGAAGATGCCAGCTGGGAGAATGAAGCAGAAATTCAGAAGCATGGACAGACCATGCAAGAACTCATGAACAAGAGTCCATGAAACTTTTCAAGCGAGGGAGTATGATGCAAGAGCATCGTCAGCAGCAAGCAAGCACGAAGGCGGAAGATAGCTGGAAGACCACCAACGCATGTCTTGGAATGTTTTTGGAATATTAATGTAATAGCTAGAAGGCTTACCTTGCATTTATATATTGGAGGATGTAAACAGATCATGAGAGATTCACTCTCATCTATAGGAGGTAGAGGGATTTATGCATAGTTAATGAAAGTAGGTAGATTTGAATACCAGATTTGACAGTTTAGAGAGTAGGAGGGAAAATAGATATAGACACCCCCATCTTTTCATCATTGTATCATTAGAACATGAGAGCATAGAGAATAGAGAAGAGGGAGTTGTAGAAGAAAGTTGTAGAGAAGAATCCATGTACATAAGTTCTGAATTAATATATGAAACTTTGATTTTGATTCATGGTGTTATGATGCTTTCTGTGTATACATACTGAATGATATGCTCATGGTTGTTATTCTCTCTATTATGAATTTACTTTAATATTGTGTGAATGTATGAATTCATGTTGAATGCTTGAATTATGAGAGAGAGAGAGAGAGGGAGAATGAGTTTCAATTGTTTCTCTCCCTGAGTAAGAGAAGTTCCTGCAAGGAGTGCAGTGAAATCGTCCGCAAGGAGTGCGTTGACGGAGGTTCAGAGTTTATATATGAAAGCTCAGGAGAGATACCATTTTTCTTATTCCCATAGAAGTGCAGGTGAGGCACAAAAGTCATCCAAGGAGTGCGCAGGCATTGGAAGTCTTAGAACTTATCAACAAAAGGGGAGTTGAAGGAATGCTATTGCAGATAAGGTGCACAGAGTCGAAGAGTTCAAATAATTAGAAGTATTTGAGGGATTCCCACAAGGAGTGTATGTAGGAGTCTTTTGGAGACTTGAGTTACAAGAAAGCTCAGGAGGGTTAGTGCCTTTGAAGTATTCAAAGTGTGGTGAAGCGAAGTTGCTTTGAAGGTGGATAAGTCCCGACGAAGGAGTACCTTGTTCATTTCACAGAAGTTGTTAAGGGAAGAACGGATGGTCAGAATTCTCCCAGAAAAAATTCTGAAGTCACGAGGACCGTAGGATCTAGGGAAGTTCCAGGGTGGTTAGAGGTGAGAAAGATTTCCACTATAGGATCCAGAATCAACGTGGACCATTGATCACGACCTTTTGTGAGCTGTCATATCATTTCAGGGTTCGGGAACCTAAGAGAATAGTGGCTTGGAATCGAGAGTTCCTAACTCCCAATATCCAAAAGTCTAAAATCACGCTAGTCGTTAGATTGAATGGAGGCTTATAGCCATTGATCCCGTTGGAGGTACTATTTCAGAGTTCACATTTTGAAGGTCAAAGATCTAGGAGCTTGGCATCAGGATTTGTGAAATCACGAAGTGAGAAATTCCGAAAAAGGCGGAAGTTCCATTGTGGGGCTAGCATTTGATAACATGTCGGAATTCGACATTTCAACATTTTGGAAGACGAAAGGTCGAGATTCTTTGTTTCGAGATTTCCGAAATCGTGAAACGCGATAAGGCGTTCAAGAGGGGGATGTGGCAACATTTCGGGGATTCGTCATTTCGGTTTTCGACAGTTGGAAGGTCGATAAACTCGACGATAGGTATCGCAAAGTTGCAAACCCCGAAGTCCCAAATTTGAATAGGGTGTGACACTATTATAGTCAAGGGGACTCGAGTTGGTGCTTGGTGTTTGTAAACACAGGCTCAGCTCATTAGGACCTGTGGATCAATTGGTTGAAGGTTCTGATAGGGATCCAAAAGAGCCACTTCCACTCAGAGAGTGAGATTTGAACGATCCTGTGAGCAGATCTCGACCTATGAGTTGGGGGTCTGCGTCACCTCCCATGATCATGGATCAAGATGAGGAAGTTTCAATACCTTCAGTTGATGAATTTGCCCCTGAGCACTTGGATGATTTATAGGAATATATCATCCTTGACATAAGGATGAGGACTTCACATAGGGGTGATGTTGATTATCTTCGAGTAGGCTTAAAGGGAACACATCCAAGCAAGGCAAAGTGGATTGAGAATGATGAAGTGAGGGGACTCTTCCCTCACTTACCAGTTGATTAATGAAAGATTTTGTTGGTCCAAAAATCTCTCAATGGGAAGGCATGATCCAAAAAGGATCCATAGAAGGCTAAAAACAACTCAAAACGCACAGAAGCAACTCAAAACATTCAGAATGGCTTCAACAGACAACAAAAGGGTAAAAATTAAAATTTTCCAATTTTTTTTTAAATGGCATGATCTCAAAGAGAACGTCACAATATTTTCAACGGCGCAAACAACTCATCAAATGGAGTTATGGATCAAAAGATAAAAGCAGTCAAAGTTTTGGTCAACCTAGCCTAGTCAACAGGGATGAGACAACATCCGTACTGCTGATGTCATCATCCATACATCCTATGTGGCAAGCACATAGGGTGACATGTGTCATAATTATGTCAGCATGCCATGTGGTAGCACCAGAGGCTTCTATGTGTCACTCAAATTTGGACTTTTAAGGGCATCGTGTGGACTAGTTAAAAAGTGCCACGTGGCAAACCCAAGTGATGCCACGTGGCAACCCCAAGTGATGCCACGTGGCACCACCCAGAAGCCACCATGTGTCTGAGGTGACGTCAGCATACACAGGTGGGAAAATCAATATATGCCATGTGGCCCAATAGGAAGGCGCTATGTGGCACCCCCAAAATGCACAAGCAAACCGCGTGACCAAAAAGTTAAATATATATATATATATATATATATATATATAAATAAATCGATCGCCAAATATGGCGGCGGTTCCACCAGAACTAGCGACATATTTGCTAGCCGCCAAATGTAACTAAACTCCAAACCATTCTTCATATTCTCCACCACATTTAGTAGAGCATTCCAAAACGTCTGTCATATTTAGCACAAACCACCAAACAGTCCGCCAGATGGAGAGGAGTCCACAGGATTCAAACCCGGCACCTCCGCTAACCCATGTTCTAAAAATAGCTTCGCCTACCAGCGCGCCAAGTGCCTTAGTTATGACATAGACACCACAAAATTGTATAAGAAGGGGTTTCAGGCAGTGCATTCAGAACACAAGAGCATGAGAGGTGAGATTAAGAATGCTTGTATGGATCTGTAAAGAATTGGGTGCGATTTTCAGGATCTTGGCACACATTTTGATATTTTTAGTCATTTATTGCAAGAGCAATGGCACGCAAACTAAGGCAAGAGTGCCTCTTGGGTCAAAAAGTGTCTGACTCGGATCAAGGCGTGGAGACAATCATTTTTAGGTAAAATGATGCCATGAACGTAGTGGTTGTGTTATTTTTCTAATCCGAGCAAAGCTTATGTAGCTTAAATCCATAATGAGATATACTTATGTATTTTGACCAATTCTTTTGTGGAGTTAACAAAAATCCCTACCCATTTGAGAGCAGGACTTGGAGACATAGTCCACCAGGTACGAACTCCTTTATCAAGTTCTTTGTGTTCATATTGCATTATTATGTCTCTTTCCTTTTGATATTTTCCTTCTTTATGGTGTACTTTTGTTTATGCTCATTTAATACAGTTCTTTAATAACTCACCTAACGAAAAGATCTCGAATCACTTAGACTGTTATGAGTGCAAGCCTAGTACCCATCATAATGTAAATAATAAAATAAAGTTTATGTATGGTGGATTAGTATTAAAGGTAAATAAAAAGGGCAGCAAACTATCTGCAGAGGTATTCCATTGGGCATGGAGTCATAACATCCTACAGATTGAAGGCATTTGAGTTTCACATCAGAAAAAAATTATATACTATCAGATAAAATAATGGAGAGGAAAAAACATAAATCTAAATGTTCACAAAACATAGATCCTCTTTGTCGAATGGACTGAACAATACTTGAACAAAACAATAATTAAAAGGCAATCACTGCAAATCCTTTGCAACTCATGAATCTCATAATCACAGGCCACCATGATATTCATAGTCTGCAATTTTATTCAAGTGATATGAAGGATAAATAAATACAAAGAAAACATGTTGATAAGATAGCTCTCATGAATCCTAAATGGCATAAATGTATTAAAAATAACATTCCATCAGGCTTACAGTCACACACAGATAAACTGCCCCTATAGCTCTCTCCTCTCTTGGATCATGAATCCAACACTTTTCTCATCAAAAACCATTTCATTTATAGTGAATAATATCCCTCTACCCTAAGGAGGTATAAACCAAGGAGTTACATAGGATCCTCCTCCATTTAGGAGTCTTGTTACAAAATATTCCATCAAAAACCTAACAAATTCCTATTTTCCAGGATCTTGCCTATTGTGATAAATGCCTCTTGAAACATTTCATGATGCTTTATATGAATATGGAACGCATATCCCTCGTGCCCAACATGAGATGCCAATAACATGCAGTTCCAGTGCCTTATTCATTGGGCTATGCAGTTCTAGTTCCAATGAAGCCATAAAAGAAACTGATTAACTGGTAAAACTATTGATCTGGATCAAACAAATGAAGGAACCCATGGCATATAAAAGTGCAGTTTCAAAAGACAAAAAAACCAACCTTCATTTGACAAGAATGATTTGACATATGTATTGCTCAAAGAATCCACATAATCAGCAATAGGATCAATAAATCGATAAAGAAATATCGCTAATTGAAAACTGAAATGCTTATGCACATGCCTAGTTTTATAACTTCTTCCAATCTTCTCTATCTGCAAAACTGAAAGTTGTTGCGAGATGCCTTCATTGATATCAAGGATAATCATAGGTTGTTTAATGTTTGTTGCATATCCAAAATTGTCACATGATGATAAATCGATTTGTTCATTATTATTTGAATATTCAAAGGAAACCATTTGATCTTCATGACAAATTAAAACAATAGATACATTTGATACAATGTCAAAAGTATCTACAATATGGCTATCACTTTGTAGATCATTAACCTCTCGATCATTATGAAACGTTTATTCTACTGCAACATACTCTATATGACTATCTGATCCTTTACTCAACAAATCAAATTCATGACAACATTTTGGATAGAGAAAGTCAGATGAAAATTTTTCTTTGCAAAACAAATGAAAGGCAGCATGAAAATGGCTCAATGAAGAAATATAAGCAACCAGGAGTGATCTACACCAATATCAAGTTTCTCCATCCAAAGAATATCTAAACAACTTAATCAATACATCTTCATGTACAAATTTCATCTTAAGAATGCACTCATGAAAGTCTAATAAAAACTCAGCTGGCACTTCCCAATCCTCTCTTCTAAACCTAGGAAGGAAAGCTTCCCATTCACTTCTATCAAGCTCGGGATTCGGAAAACCATATATATTTGTGAAATCACAAAATGCATACCTCTAAGAAAGAACATTGTCCATTTCAAACCAATGGAGTCACCCATAGATTCATATGTAATGAAGTTGGAGTCGTCCGGTATAATATTGCATTCAAGCTTGTGTCCTACTCATGTCTACCATCAAGAGATGGATCTTCCCAATGTCATTCTCCCAGGGAATATTTCTTCACTTTCGTCCCCAACAAAGACACCAAAAATGTTAGCACTGAGAGTCATACTTAGTTCACTGTGAGTGCAAGACTAGTACCCATCATACTGTAAATAATAAAATAAATTTTATGGTTGGTGGATCAGTTATAAATATAAAGAAAAAGGGAAGAAAAATGTCTGTAGAGGCATTCCATTGGGCATGGAGTCATAACATCCTGCAGATTGAAGAAATTTGAGTTGCACATCAAAAACATCTTATATATTATCAGGTAGAAGAATGGAGAGGAAAAAACATGAAGAAGAATGTTCACAAAACATATATGCTCTCTGTCACACACAGATAAACTACCCATGTACCTCTCTCTTCTCTTGGATCATGAATCCAACCATTTTATCATCAAAAACCCTTTAATTTATAGTGAATAATCTCCCTCTACCATAAGGAGGTCGAAACCAAGGAGTTACATAGGATCCTCCTCCATTTAAGAGTCTTGTTACAAAATATTCCAACAAAAACCTAACAAATTCATATTTTCTAGGATCTTGCCTATTGTGATAAATGTTTCTTAAAACATGTCATGATTCTTGATATGAAGATGGAACACATGTCCCTGATGTCCAACAAACTCTTAGGAGACCATTTGAACTTTCCTTCATAGTTTTCAACCTTCCCATAGCTTGAATTTGTTGTACTATTAGAGTTCGCAACGTTTGTGACAGCATGTGCTATGAACTTTCCTGTAGGTGATGTTTTTTGTATTTTCTCAAAAAATACGAAGTGGGTTAGGATGATTGTTTGTCTGCATGTAACAAACACCATTTTTTACCTCAACACCAAATTTTAGAGGAACCCAGAATGTCATTCAAAAGTTATAAGAAAAACAATCCTTTGTTATGTGATAATTTCTTAAAAATCTGTCATAAATACTAGTTCATAGCGTGAGTGAGTTCAGGCGTTGTGAACTCTCCTGTAGCAGCCCGTTTCATTTTTTCCAATGTTTTATCATTTCAAAACTCTATCAGGTGTCCCAATAATGTTGTAAACTTCATAATATTGATGATCTTGACTAAAGGAAAGAACCCAAACTGATAATCATGGTTGGCAAAACATGATAATCACCCAAAAATGTGTCAAAGGTATAAAACAGGAACTTGAAAAAAAATGGTGTAGAATCTAAAGGATGAACATATTTCTTTCTTGATTCTAGAGCTCCTCTTGGTAGCAACCTTGGCCAACATGTATAATCATTTCTTGATTCCTTTTTCTCATTTGTTATGACAATTGGTGTGTGAAAGTGAACTCTCTGTCAAAACAAAGTTTGTATCAATGCAAATATAAGTTAACAACATGTGCAATCTTAAAACCTGGTTTACATTTGATCAACCAAATATTTCAAACATGAGAGGGGTGTAGATTCACTATTTAAAAGATAAATTTGAAAGGATGAAAAAGATGAAAGTTTCAATAGTCCTAGGACAGAGGGTTTTCAGCACAATTCGCAGCGCCAATATGAAAACCATCCAAAACCCCTTTATCAACCCTCAAACATGATGAACCCTCCAATGGAGCACCAGGGGCATCTAGGCTTGATTCTAACATCTTTGAATTTGACCAGAAGTGTTTGCAAACTATCCAACCTCCAATGCTCCTCTTCATCCAGTCTGCAACGCCAGTTCACAATGCACTGGTGTTTTGATTTTATCTCTCAAATTACAAAATAGGTTGGGTTGAATTTTGGTCAGCATGTCAATGCCAATATCATGCTCCTCCACAAAAAAATTCAGAAGAACTCAAATCGTATTTCAAAAGTTATGATCAAATATTTAGAAGTCTTTGTTATAGGAAATGAGTTTGCAGTGAAGTTTGCAATTCTTGTCTACCAGCTCGCAATGCCTAATTCAAACAAGATTTGCATGCTTCAAGGAGTCTATTAGAATGTTCAAAGACTTGATCCCTGAAAATTTGTTAAAAATGGGCTCTAAGAACAATGAAATCCCTTAGCATGACAAAAACATAATGATGGAAATGGATGAATGGAGCACTTGAGTACGCTGTGAACTCTCCTAGTGAGTTGGCAACTCTCAAATTAAAATTGACTTGACAACTGAACAGATAAAAGGTGATACCTATATATCTTTCATACAGTCATGGAAGTGACATGTCAAGGTGATAATAAGTATTTTCAAAGATGTGACTCATGATGGTTTATCACTCCTTGTCATGATAACAAAGACATAACCCAAAGACCCTAGACCAAGGCCAAACTAACTTGGTTTATTTAAATCAAAAGTTGAAAAATGACTATAGCAAGAAGTCATAAAAACTATAAAAACCTATGACTCAAAAACAAAGTTTGAAATGACTTTTTGACCCCTACAATTCTATGTGTTAACACTCTCAATTCTGAAATTCCTCTTCGATGCAATCCATATACTTTGTGTAATGGACTCTTACCAATACTCTTGTTTGGTGAGTCGTTATATGAAAACTACAGTTGAGAAAAAATTTGATCCCACTAACTGTTATGTTCATTTATCAAACTCCTTAGCAGATTCCCTAAGCTTCTATTCACTACCTCAGTCTTTCCATCTATTTTAGGGTGATACACTGAAATAAAATAAAAATTTGTCCCCAACTTCTTCCATAAAGTCCACCAAAAGTGTCCCACAAATTTGGTATCTTTGTTTGAGACTATACTCCTGGGTAACCCATGCAATCTCACAATCTATTTGAAAAACAATTTTTTTATGTGGGTAGCATCACTAGTTTTGTGACATGGTATAAAATGTGCAATTTTTGAAAATTTTTCAACCACCACAAATATTGAATCATTTCCCCTCTGGGTTCTTGGAAATCCCATAACAGAATCCATACTTACAACATCCCACAGCCTATATGGAATAGGAAATGGTTGATACGATCCTGTGTTTTGTTGCTTTCCTTTAGGATATTGGAAAATTATTCATTTGTCCACAAACTTCTTCACATTAGACCTGTTGGATTACTGAGAGGGGGGGTGAATCACTAATAGCATAATTATAATTTTTCTTCTTCAAATAATCCAAGTGTTATATTAATGTAGAATTATTATCCAATAATGAGCAATAAGAAATGAACAATCACACACATACACAATAGACCAATGTTTTACGTGGAAACCCAAATTGGGAGAAAACCACAGAATGCTTATTCTTATATGTCTTGAAGAATTACATTCAATGGAAGCACCAACTTCCTTTGTTTTCCAATTACAACTGGGAGGAGTCTCCAACCCTCTAATTTCTCAGACTACAACCTGAGGGAAGCTCCAACTCCCCAATTCTCTGGCTACAACCAGAAGGAGGCTACAACACCCTATGTTCTCTGGCTACAACCGGAAGGTGGCTACAACCACCTGTCCTTTCCCTGTCCAACCACCCTGAAGTAGAAGTATAATGATGGAACCACTATCACAATATCACTATGAGATATACCACTATAAACTTGTACCAATAAACCTCAACCATGCATCAACCATGCATCAACTTGTACCTCAACCTGTAATCAACATATACCATAAACAAGTGCATCAACCATGCACCAACCTGTACCAAACAATCTGTAATCAACATGTACCATAAACAAGTGCAACCAACCATGTACCAAGTATGTACCAATCATGTGTCAACTATTCATTAGCTATGACTCATCAATATGTACCAACATCATCAACTATACACCTCATGTATGTGCCAACTCATCAACTACTTGTCTCAACCATGTGCCCAACTTGTACCTCAACAAAAATCCCTCATCAATTTCATCATCCAAATATGATTTATAACTCTATCATAGACCTAGTGTATGTGATCACATACATACAAACCTTCCTTAACTTTAAACAACAAGAGACTAGAATTTACATGAAACTTTTATTTAGTCTCACATGACTAGTTTTGGATTAGTCAACAACCCTGACTTGAAATAATCATAACTGTGTACCTGTAATGAATAAATATATGAAACTGATACACAATTTTCTTCAGTGTTTTTTATGCAATGCCTCCAGGTTTCACTACTTGGAACCTCTCAGAAACGTAGTTATAGAAAAAATGGACTACCTTGTTGAATTCTGGCTTATTCTAAAGTACGACCTTGTAGAGCATTCCCCACACAAATTTTTTGTTGAATCGATCTGAAATTGTTACAAAGCATACTAACAACTGTACTCTAACAAAAAAAATTGGTCTTACTAAATTTGGATCTGTTATGAATAAGTTATGACGTTTTTACCCTAAACACTTGTTTTTTACTAGTTTCAAGACTAGCCACAAACCCTATTTTCCACAAAGTGTAACTCCACAAATACAATGAACCACAAGCTAAATGTTTTACCACATATACTTGGATATGTTTCCTAAATTTCATAGAAATTGAACGGTCTGAATCATTCTATAAAAAAGGTTATTGTGAAAATGGTGAGATGACCTGTAAATAACATACCTTACAAAGCATCATCAAAGGAAATTATCCTTCCTTGAATTCCGGCCTTCTTTTCTTCACCTCCACTCAGAAATTTGGCTTAGATGTCCTTTGGTTACCTCAGAAACCTATAGGTATTCAATATGCTCAAATGTTTCTTAAATGAGAGACCCTTGCCTCTTATTTATACTCTCCAAGTATCTTCCTTAAAAACATCTTCTAGGTCACTTTGCCCACTTTCCTTATTTTAGGGTTAACCCATTTCTAATTTATTCATTAAATTTATTATTTAAATAATTTATTTTCTATTCACTTTGAATTATAGTGCACTCATCAATTCACTTTATTATTTACCTTCTAAAATCTCTTAAACCGCTTTGACTACTTTCACCTTTTGGGGCTTTTAGATGACATAAGAGGGTCCTCCAATTTCGTAAGGCCATAACTCTCAAACCGTGAAGAGTTATGTGACATTCCACATACCAACAGAAATGGAATGAAATGTACCATACATATAGAATGGTATTACCTACAAATATATCAAAACTCGTACCATTATCCATCAAACAAACTTGGGTCCATTACCCAAACCTGGGTTTTCCAACTTCTCATGGCCATAACTCCCTAACCGTGAGGATTTATGTGACACTCCACATACCACCAGAAATGGCTTGACAAGAAATATAAATCTAAGATAGTTTCAATGACAAATTCACTGACCTTAATCTCATTATTCCATAAATAATCATGGGTTCTCTAACCATACTTCTAGGATAACTCAATCCACAAAGTGTATTCCCGTGAGGGATTTCACCATAAGGGGACCACTTTGGAGTTCATCCATTTTTACTTATTATAAACCATGACAAACAATACCGATTCATATTTACATCAAACAATATTGGGTGCATTACCCAACCTTTGTGCTACGGGGATTTCTTCAAGGGTTGACATCAATGACAACCAACCTTAATCAACAATCTCCCCCTTTGGCATTGATGGAAACACTCTTATGCAATACTGAAATCATATTACTCATGCTCCTCTTGGAACCATGCCTTTTTCCTCTAAATATGATAAATTTGTTCCCCCTGGAACCATGCCTTTGTCCTCTGCATATGATAAATCTCTCCCCCTTTGTCATCAATGGCAAAGGTATATTTCCATCTGGGGTTTCTCCCCTTGAATGAACTGTCTTCTTATGGTTCTTCCTCGTGTACATCTAAGACATATAAGATAAGCATTCAAAAGAATTCATTTTGGAGTAGAAATAACTCTGATTCTCTAGCGAAGATACTCAAAGGCTTCCCTTGGAAGTGGTTTTGTAAAGATGTCTTCCACTTGTTCTTTTGTGCCCACATGCTCAACTCTGATTTTCTTTTCTGCAACCTATTCCCATAAAAAGTGATACTTGATTGGAATGTGCTTCATCTTAGAGTGCATCAACGGATTCTTTGAGATACTGATGGCGCTTGTATTATCACAATAGATTGTAATGGGCTCATCATACTCAACTTGTATATCTATCAAAGTTTGTTTCATCCAAAGAACCTATGTACAACATGATGATGCTGCAATGTACTCTACCTCGGTTGTAGATAAGGGTATTGATGATTGTTTCTTTTTTATCCATGATACTAAACACTCACCCAAGTAGAATGCTTCTTCACTGGTTCTTCATCGGTCATCAATACAACCTACTCAATCTGCATCTGTGTAGGCAATAAGTGATATATCCTTTCCTTTTGGATACCATAATCCAAACTCTTTTTTCCTTTGAGATATCTGAACATCCTCTTCATTGCTAATACATGTGATTCCTTTGGTACTGCTTGAAATCATGCCACTTGTCCAACTTCCTGCATTACATCTGGTCTGGATGTTGTCACATATAGTAGGCTACCAATCATTGACCTGTATTGTCTCTGATCTGTAGACTTCGAATCATCATATGTGCTCAACTTGCAACTGGTTTGCATGGGAGTGATAATTGGTTTGCAATCTTCCATATCGAACCCTTTTAGCATTTCTTTGATATACTTGGTTTGATAAATAAAAATTCCTTGGTTTCGTTGGAATATCTGAAGTCCTAGAAAGAAGGATAGTTCTCCAAGTAACGACATTTCAAATTCATTCTACATATCTTTTGAAAATTTATGGCTTAACCTGTCATCATCACTACCAAAATTAATATCATCAACATAAACTTCAATTAATAAAATATTACCTTGAATTACCTTGATGTAGAGTTTGTTGTCCACACTTCCTTTTCTGAATCCTGCTTGTTGCAGATACTTATCCAGTCTAGAGTACCATGTTCTAGGAGCCTGTTTTAGACCATACAAGGCCTTCTTTAATTTACACACATAATCTACATTTTCTAACAACTGAAATCATTCTGCTTGTTCAATGTAGACTTTTTCTTCAAGTTCCTCATTCAGAAAAGATGATTTTACATCCATTTAATACATTTTAATATTTTTGGAGCATGCATAAGATAAAAGAAAACGGATTGCTTCCATTCTAGCAATTGGGGCAAATGTCTCTTCAAATTCAATTCCTTCAACCTGTGCATATCCGTTACATACCAATATAGCTTTGTTCCTTGTAACCTATCCATCTTCATTCAATTTATTCCTGAAGACCCACTTTGTGTTGATCACATTCTTATTCTTTGGTCTTGGAACCAATTCCCAAGTGTCATTTTTTCTCTATTTGATCCAATTCTTCATCCATGGCCTTATTCCAAGATTCATCCTTGCTGGATTCTTCAAAACAGTTTGGTTCAATTGTAGATAAGAGTGCTAGGTGTGTTTGTTCTGGTGAATGGATTCTTCTTCTAGTCTCAACTTCAAAATCTTTGTTTCTGATAATCTGATTTGAAGGATGATTCTTTAGTACTCGTTTACTGGGTGTCTTTGGAGACACTTGTTGAACTTGTTCTTCTTCTTCTGTCAGATTCTCTTCATCTTCCTCTCCTACTTCTTTTTCATCTTCTGCGTCTTCTTCTAAGGGTTGTTTCATTGATTCATTTTCTTCCTTTGATTCTGGTTTGCATGTTTCATCAATTGTTACGTTGATTCTTTCCACAACTTTGTTCAATCTTAGATTGTAACACTTGTATTCTTTCTTTGTACTTGAGTAACCAACAAGTACTCCTTTGTCCACACGAGAGTCAAACTTTCTGATTCCACCATCTCCACTTTTGATATAGCATTTGCTTCCAAAAACTCTGAAGTGCTTTACATTTGCTGGTATTCCTTTCCATAGTTCGTAAGGAGTTTTGTTTGTGTTTTTTCTGAGAATTACTCTGTTTTGAATGTGAATTGTTCTATGCGCTGCCTGTGTCCAAAAAATATCAGTCAATTTCGAATCCATTAACATTGTTCAAGCAATTTCCTGTACTATCGTGTTCTTTCTTTCAACAACTCCATTCTGTTGAGGTGTCCTAGCAATGAAGAATTTCCTCTTTATTTCATGATTGTTGCAGTAGTCCATAAATTACTTTGAGGTGAACTCTCCTCCATTATCAGATCTCAAACATTTGATTTTTGAATCTGTTTCATTTTCAACCATTTCCTTGTAGATATTGAATTTTTCAAAAGCTTCTGACTTATTCTTGAGAAAACTCTAGTCATTCTTGTATAATAATCAACTAATAACATGAAGTATTTCTCACATTTTAAGCCCCCTTTTTTAGTTGGTCCAACTAGATCAATATGCACAATTTCCAGTGGTCTTTTCATTAAATATTCCTTTGATTTAAACATGGTCTTTGTTTTCTTTCCTTGTTGACAATGCTTGCATAATGTGTTGGTTGGTTTCATGATCTTGGGCATTTCTCTGACTGGTTCTCTTTTGTTGACTTTGACAAGGTTATAAAAATGTATGTGCCCCATTCTTCTATTCCATAGCCAACTTTCATCTTCCTTTCAATTTCACAATTTTCAACACTTTTCATTTTCAATTTCACTTAACACATATATGTTGCTTGAAGTTCTTGTAGTTGTAGCGACCAATTTCCCTGAACCTTATTTTCTTATATCACACTTTTGTGAATTGAAAGTAACTTTATGACCTTGGTCACACATTTGACTCACACTTAGAAGATTATGTTTCATATCTTCTACTAGTAGAACATTTTTTTCCTTTTCATTCTTGTTCCTAATTCAGACTATTCCTTTTCCAATGATTTTGGCTGAATCATCATTTCTGAAGGAGACTGGTCCATGTCTTTCCTTTCGTAATGTAAGAAATGTGTCTCTATCATCTATCATGTGTTTTGAACATCCATTGTCAACATACCAACCACGTTTCTTTTTCTTAGTTGTTAGAGCAATTGTGCAATCTTCATTTCTATACTGATCTTTCTTTCTTATCCATGTCATTTTATAAGGTCCCTGTCTGTGACTTGTTATTCTGTTGACGTTCTTTAGGAAGGACTGTCATTCTGCAATCTTTGGCCATGTGTCCAAAATTGTTACATTTGTAACATTCCACTTTAGTGCTCAAAGATTCAAACCTGTTGTAACTTCTTCTCTATGTTTCACTAGGTCTCATTGAATAACCCCTTTGTGTATGACTCTCAAATTTGTTATTATTCCTATTGTTAGCTCTGCAATTCACATCTTTATGTCCAAAATTATTACATGCATAACATAAACCAAAAAATATAGTTTGATACCTGCGAGTTGAAGATCTTCTTAAAGGAGGTTCTCTTATGAATCCTTATTCTTATTGAGGCCTATCTGTTTGTTTTTTATTCTGAAATCTGAATCTGCTTGGTGGAGGAGTGTCCCTGTAATCTTCCTTGTATATCTTCCTATCCCCTTTGATTGTTTCCGTATAAATTTTTGGATATGTTTCTTGCTCTGTTGTTTTGGAGATTGATCCCTTTTATGTTTGATTTTATCCAAGTCTGGACTTGTCAAGATGATATTTTTTACTATTGATAATGTCATCGAAAAAGTTTGAGCTATTCTGCATATTTTTCTTCTGAATATCCTTTCTTAGTATGAAAATCTTTGCTTCCTAGTTTCCAATGATCCTGTCCTTTTCTTCTAGCTTTTATTTGAATGCTTCATCAATTGTTTTATCTTCTTCTATTTGAACCTTCAGTTTTGTGATCATTTGTTCTAGTTCTCGAGTATCCTTTTTCTTGTCTAGTTCTGCTTGTAGTTTCTTGTTTTTCTTCTTTTCTCTTCTGATAACTTCTATGGCACACATTAATTCTTCTTGATAGTCAACTTATGCTTCTTCAATTTTTTCTTTGACTTCTTCATATTATTCTTCGACTTCTTCATATTTTTCTTCGAAGTCTTCTTTGTCAGAGTCTTTTATTGCCATGAATAGAACTTTTTCTATCTCACTGTCACTGACTTCATCTTCATCTGATGATGATATGTCTTCTTTGGTGCATAATATTTTCTTGAAAACTTTCTTTGTAGTTATTTTGCCTTTATATGTGTGTTTTCCTTTTGAGTAACCTTCATCATTTCTCTTTTTCTTATGAGGACATTTGTTATCAAAATGACCAATACCATCACAATTAAAACAAATTAAAGGAATCTTACCTCTATACCTATCATCGGTTCCCTTGTTTATCCTTTTAACGAAGTTGACCACTTCTTCATCATCTTCCGAGACGTCACTGTTGCTGCTATATTCTTCTTGTTCATTTTTCTTTTTCTTTGATCTTTTGGATGATTTGAAGGCTGCTTCTTTTACATATGGATTTTCATGTTCAGTTCTCATTTCATATGTTGTGAATATTCCATGTAGTTCTTACATTCTTATTGAGTTTAGATCTGATCTTTCTTCTAGTGTTGATATCTTAGGGTTAAATCTCAGAGGAAGATATCTTAGTACCTTTTGACCAATTACAGGTTCTTCGATTTCTTCTCCCAATCCTATGATTGCATTCATTGTTTCATTGACTCGTAAGAAGTAGGATGCAATATTATCATCTTCCTTCATTTTTAGTTGTTTGAACTGACCTCTGTAAGTTTGAAGCTTTGTTTCTTTGACTTTTGTATCTCCTTCATAAATATTTCGAAGCTTGTCCCAAATCTCTTTAGTGGATTTACAATGTGCAACTTTGGTGAATACAGTATTACTAAGACCATTCAAAAGTACATTTTTGGCTTTGGAATTATTCTCACCGAGTTTCACTGCTTTGTCATTTGTTGGTGGAACTGTTGGTGTTGTGTATCCATCTACAATTGATTGCCAAACTTGAAATCCCTATGCCTGTATATATGTCTTCATCCTTATACTCCAAAAAACATACTTTTGTCCATAAAACTGTGGTTTTCCTTTTTTATACAAGTTGGTACTCTCCATGATCTACCTTTCAGTGGTTAAACTGATTTCTGAAGGAACTAGCTCGGATACCAATTGTTGGATTACTGAGAGGGGGGGTGAATCAATAATAGTGTAATTATAATATTTTTTCTTCAAACAATCCAAGTGTTATATCAATGTAGAATTATTATCCAATAATGAGAAATAAGAAATGAACAATCACACACATACACAGTACACCAATGTTTTATGTGAAAACCCAAATCGGGAGAAAACCACATAATGTTTTTTCTTATATGTCTTCAATAATTACATTCATTGGAAGCACCAACTTCCTTTGTTTTCCAGCTGCAACTGGAAGGAGGCTCCAACCCCCCTAGTTTCTCAAGCTACAACCTGAGGGAATCTCCAACTCCCGAATTCTATGGCTACAACCAGAAGGAGGCTACAACCCTGTATGTTCTCTGGATACAACCGGAAGTTGGCTACAACCACTTTTCCTTTCCCCATTCAACTGCCCTGAAGTAGAAGTAGAATTATGGAACCATTATCACACTATCACTGTGATATGTACCGTTGTAAACCAATACCAATAAACATAAACCATGCATCAACCATGAATCAACTTGTACCTCAACCCATACCATAAACAAGTGCATCAACCATGCACCAACCTATACAATAAACAAGTGCATCAACCATGCACCAACCTATACCAAACAATCTGTAATCAACATGTACCATAAACAAGTGAAACTAACCATGTACCAAGTATGTACCAATCATGTGTCAACTACTCATTAACTATGACTCATCAATATGTACCAACATCATCAACTATACACCTCATGTATGTGTCAACTCATCAACTACTTGTCTCAACCATGTACCCAACTTGTACCTCAACCAAAATCCCTCATCAATTTCATCATACAAATATGATTTATAACTCTATAATATAACTAGTGTATATGATCACATACTTACAAACCTTCCTTAACTTTAAACAACAAGAGACTACCATTTACATCAAACTTTTATTTAGTCTCACATGACTAGTTTTG
Source organism: Picea glauca (assembly GCA_000966675.3). Taxonomy (NCBI): domain Eukaryota; kingdom Viridiplantae; phylum Streptophyta; class Pinopsida; order Pinales; family Pinaceae; genus Picea; species Picea glauca. Next base: position 208,635 of record JZKD02S1671762.1, read on the forward strand.
GATTAGTCAACAACCCTAACTTGAAATAATCATAACTTTGTACCTGTAATGAATAAATATATGAAACTTATACACAATGTTCTTCAGTGTGTTTTATGAAATTCCTCCAGGTGTCACTAATTGGAACCTCTCATAAAATTATTTATAGAAAAAATGGCATACCTTGCTGAATTATGGCTTATTCTAGAGAGTGACCTTGTAGAGTGTGCCCCACACGGAATATTTTTTGAATCGATCTGAAACTGTTACAAATCATACTAAAAAATGTAATATAACCAACACATTTGGTCGTACTGAATTTGGATCTATTATGAATAATTTATGAAGTTTTTACCCAAGACACTTGTTTTTGAGTAGTTTCAAGACTAGCCACAAACCCTATTTTCCACGGAGTGTAACTCCACAAATACAATGAAACACAAGATGAATTTTTTACCACATATACTTGGATATGTTTCCTCAATGGAATATAAATTTCATGGTATGAATCATTCTATAAAAAGATTTATTGTGCAAATGGTGAGATGACATGTAAATAACATACCTTAGAAAGCATCATCAAAGTAATTTTCTTTCCTTGAATTCCAACCTTATTTTCTTCACCTTCCATTAGAAATTTGGATTAGATATCCTTTGGTTATCTCAAAAACCTATAGGTATTAAATATTCTCAAGTGTCTCTCTCTTAAATGAGAGAGCCTTGCCTCTTATTTATACTCTCCAAGAAGCTTCCTTAAAAACAGCTTCTAGGTCATTTTGCCCACTTTCCTTATTTTAGGGTTAACCCACTTCTAATTTCTCCATTAAATTTATTATTTAAATAATTTATTTTTTATTCACTTTGAATTATAGTACACTCATCAATACACTTTATTATTTACCTTCTAAAATCTCTTAAACCACTTTGACTACTTTGACCTTTTGGGGCTTCTAGATGACATAAGAGGGTCCTCCAACTTCGTAAAGCCATAACTCTCAAACCGTGAGGAGTTATGTGACATTCCACATATCACCAGAAATGGAATGACATGTACCATCCATATAGAATGGTATTACCTACAAATATATCAAAATGAATACCATTATCCATCAAAAAAACTTAGGTCCATTACCTAAACCTGGGTTCTCCAACTTCTCATGGCCATAACTCTCTAACAATGAGGACTTATGTGACGTTCCACATACCACCGAAAATGGCATGACAAGAACTATCCATATAGTATAGTTTCAATGAAAAATTCACTTACCTTCATCTCATTATTCCACAAATAAGCATGGGTTCTCTAACCATACTTCTAGGATAACTCAATCTGCAAAGCGTCTTCCCATGAGGGATTTCACCATAAGGGGACCACTTTGGATTTTATCCATTTCTACTTATTATCAACCATGACAAGACAATAACGAGTCATATTTACATCAAACAATCTTGGGTCCATTACCCAACCTTTATGTGACGGGGATTTATTCAAGGGTTGACATCAATGACAACCAACCTTAATCAACAAGACCTCATTCCTAGCCAATAGTATGAAGAACTCAACTGCACATATGTTTTATCATGAACAAAGTGCCCAACCAATCCTCCACTATGTTTCTCCTACAACAAATTGTCCCTCGTTGAGCATCTTGGGATACACAATCAACTTCCTTTGAATAATAGTCCTTCTTGGATCATATACTCCATCCATTGATATATATCCCTCAACAAAGGATTTCCACATGCTTCGTAAGCTTCCTTGAAATATGGGTCTTCCTGGTACATCTCTTTGAGGTGTTCAAATCCCAAAGTCTCCACTTGGAATTCCCGCAAGATTAAACATCTCCTGCTCAAATCATCTGCAACTTTGTTAGCATTCCCACTAATATGTTTACTGAAAAAAGTAAAATTCTGCATGAATTCTACCCATTTGGCATGCTTGTGGTTCAATTTCTCTTATCTGGTTATGAATTGCAAAGCATAATTGTCAGTATACACAATAAACTCCTTTGGCATAAGATAATGTCTCCACTTTTTCAAAGATTCAATTATAGCACAAAACTCCTTGTCATATGTTGAATACTTCTTCTTAGCATAATTCAGTTTCTCATTGAAATAAGCAACAAGCTTATCATCTTGACTTAAAATTGCACCAATGGCCACTCCACTTGCATCACATTTGACCTGGAAAGTCTTCTTAAAGTATGGCAGAATTAAGATAGGTTGTTTTGTTATCTTTTCTTTCAACACTCCAAATCCTTTCTCGACTTCTTTTGTCCAGTCAAAAGATTCATTTTCCTTCTTTATAGTATATAGTATGGGTGCGCAAATACTAATGAAATTCCTAATAAACATTTTGTAAAATATCACTAACCCATGAAAACTTCTTACTTCAAACAAACTTCTTGGAGACGACGACTCTCTTATAGCGCTCACCTTTTCCAGATCCATCTTCAAATCATTTGAAGAGATTACAAATCCCAAATACACAAGTTATGTCTTCATAAAAGAACATTTCTTAAAATTCATCAACAACTTTTCTTGTTGCAACCTTATAAACACCATCTTCAAGTGTCTTAAATTCTCCTCTTCGGTCTTACTGAAAACTAGAATATCATCTAAATAAACGATAAAAGCTTCCCAATAAAATCTTTGAGTACTTCATTCATTAACCTCATGAACATACTTGGAGCATTCTTTAAGACAAACAACATAACAAGCCACTCATATAGTCCTTCATTTGTTTTGAACGTTGTTTTCCATTCATTTCCATCTCTCATTCTTATCTCATGATAACCACTCTTCAAGTCTATCTTGGAAAAATAACTAGCTCCACTCAAACAATCCATTAAATCATCCATTCTAGGTAAAGGAAATCTATGCCTAATGTTTATCTTGTTGATGGCTCTAGAATCTGTGCACATTCTCCAACCTCCATCCTTCTTTGGACTCAACAGAGTTGGTACTGCACACGGGCTTAAGATTTCTCTGATTAGACCTTTATCCAACAACTCTTGGACCTGCTCCTTGACCTCTTCATTCTCCTGAGGGGTTAATTTATATTCTACTTTGTTTGGAAAATTTTCTCTCAAAATCAGGTCAGTATGGTGACTGATACTCATGATGGGAGGTAAAGTATGAGGTAACTCATCCACCACAATGTCAAAAAACTCATCCAATAACTCCTGAACTTTCATAGGAAAATCATTCATATAAGTGTTTGTAAGGGTGACTCTCACCTTACCTATAACAAAAAACTACATTTCCTGGTCTTTATTGACATCTTTCAAGAGATCCTTCCCACTCATGAGAAGTATATGTTGATACTGAGAGGGGGGTGAATTAGTATCAAGTACAATTTAAAACCGTTTTCAACTTATACTTAAACCATTCAACTATATCCAATGAGCAATGAACAATAGTATAAGAGTTACACCAATACACCGCAATACACCATGCACAATATATGAGAAATAATCAATA
>JZKD02S1671762.1:239952-254845 GCA_000966675.3 Picea glauca
GAATCTGCAACATTCTTCAAAGTGTCAACCTTTTCCAACAACACCTTCTTTTCCTCAACCATGTCTCTCACAAAGTGATACTGAACATCAATATGCTTTGTCTTTGATTGATAAGCAGGGTTCTTTGCCAAGAATATTGCACTCTGACTGTAACAATCTAATATCACTGCTTGTTGTACCAACCCAATACCTAAACACAATCTTTGTAACCATACTTCTTCCTTGCTTGCATGAGTGGTTGCCATGTATTCAGCTTTTGTAGTTGAGAGTGCCACTATAGCCTGTCTTTTTCTCATCCAATTGATTGCTCCTCCAAATAGGTTAAACACATACCCACTTGTAGATCTTCTACGATCGAGATCTCCAGCCTGGTCTGCATCAACAAAGACATGTATGTCCAGCACTTTGTCCAATCCTGGTCTTCCTTTGTAGCATAATCCATAACTGATAGTGCCACGAAGATACCTGAACACCCTCTTTACTGTTGTCCAATGCTCCTTCCCTAGTTTTGACATATACCTGCTCAAAATTCCCACTACATGTGCAATGTCTAGTCTAGTATAGACCATTGCATACATCAAACTGCCAACTGCACTGGCATACAGAACATGGGACATGTCCTGTTCTTCTTCCTGTGTCTTGGGACAATGATCTACAGATAACTTTACACCTATAGGAATAGGAACCTTGACGGGTTAACTTCCATGCATGTTAAACCTCTGCAATATCGTCTCAACATATTTTCTCTGATTCATCCAGAGTTTCATGTTTGCACGATCTCTTTTAATCTCCATTCTGAGAATGAAGTTAGCAGCACTGAGATCCTTCATGTCAAATTTGGAGGATAGCTATGATTTCACCTCCTTGATAACATCCATGCTATTTCCTACCAACAACATGTCATCAACATACAACACTACATAAATGAAGTGATTACCAACCTGCTTGGAATATACACAGTGATCATCCCCGCTTCTTACAAATTCCAATCCAAGGATGTATGTGTCAAACTTTTGGTACCACATCCTAGGTTATTTCTTCAGACCATATAGTGACTTCTTTAGCTTACACACCAACTCTTTCTTTCCCTTCACTACAAATCCTTCTGGCTGCTTCATGTAGATTTCTTCTTTTAAATCCCCATGTAGGAATGTTGTCTTCACATCCATCCGTTCCACTTCAAGATCAAAAGCAACAACAATAGATAAAAGAAATCTAATAGAAGTTAACTTAGCAACAAGAGAAAAAAATCTCACCAAAGTCAATTCCCTCTACCTGGGAATAACCTTTTGCTACTAACTAAACTTTGTATTTCTCAACTTTACCTTGTGCATTAAACTTCTTCTTGAACAACCATTTTCTACCAATAGATTTTCTTCCAGATGGAAACTCAACTATATCCCATGCCTCATTCTTATCCAAGGAATCCATTTCTTCAACCATGGCCTTCTTCTAGAGTTTACCATCCTCTGAATTCATTGCTTCCCTGATAGTTATGGGATCATCATCAGTAATAGATAAATAAAAATTGGAACAAAACTCAGGTGGACTATACCTTTCTGATTTCCTTTTATCTCTCACTGATCTCCTCAATACTCAAGTATGAGGTTCTTCTTCTTCTTCTTCTGCTTCCTCTTCTTCAGATGATTCAGATTTTTCATCAACCAACTCAAGCTCTATTTTCTCATGTTCATCTTGCGTTGGTAGGAATTCATGTTTGGACACATCTTTTACCTCTCTGAAAACAACATCTCGACTGTAAACAATTTTCTTGGTTTTTGGGTTCCAAAGCTTATAACCTTTCAAACCATCTTTATAACCAATAAAGATACACTCTTCAGCCTTTTTATCCAGCTTACTTCTATTTTCCTTAGGAACATGTACATAAGCATCACAACCAAACACTCTAATATGTTGAAGAGAAGGTTTCTTTATAGACCATACCTCATGTGGAGTTTTATCATCCAACGTTGATGAAGGTGATCGATTGACCAGGTAACATGTTGTACCCACTGCCTCTGCCCGTAATTCTTGTCCTAACCCAGCACCGTTGAGCATGCTCTCATGCTCCTTTCTTTTTCCATCAGCGTCCTATTCATCCTTTCAACAACTCCATTCTGTTGAGGAGTGTATGGAGTAGTCTTCCGCCTTGCTATACCACACTTCTTACAGAATTCTTCGAATTCATTTCTGCAGAATTCTCCACCATTATCTTTTCTCAATACCTTTATTTTCTTCTCTGTTTGATTTTCTACCAAAGCCTTAAACTCTTTAAATTTATTAAATACCTCATATTTCTTTCTAAGAAAATAAATCCATGTGTTCCTTGAAAAATCATCTATGAATGAAACATAATACACAGATTTACCTAGGGATGGAACAGGAACAGGTCCAAACACATCACTATGTATCAACTCTAAGATCCCTTTTTCTCTTGTAGCACCAGATAGGAATATTAATCGATTTTGTTTACCATATATGAAATGTTCACAAAAATCAAAATCCAAAGTGAAATTAGACATACCTTCAACCATTCCTTTACCGTGTAGTGTTCGAAGGCCCTTTTCTCCAATATGCCCCAGTCTTTGATGCCACAACATGGTCTTCTTTTCAGGAACAATATTGGTCTTGTCTTCTTTATTTGTCTGCTCAAGGACAACAGAACTATTACACCCATTAGTATAAGTTCTTCCCAACAACTTGTATAGAGTTCCACACCGAACTCCCCTCATCAACACCATTTCTCCTCGTACCATCTTGCAAGTGTTCTTTCCAAATATAGTATCCACTCCAACATCATCCAACTTGCTTATAGATATTAGGCTCCTGGCAAATTTTGGAATGTACAGAACCCCAGGAAGTGTTCTAATCCTTCCACCTTTTAGCAGCAACTTAACCCTTCCACGTCCCATGATTTTTACCGTCGATTCATCTCCTAGGAATACATCACCACCATCATATTTTTCATATTCAGAGAACCACTCACTATGAGGAGTCATATGGTATGACGCACCTGAGTCGATCAAACATACATCATAGTCTTCATTGTACTTGTAGATGTCAGGTAAACATCACCTCCTTCTTTAGTGGAGGTTTTCGCCTCTATGGAAGAGGTACTATCAGATCCCTTTGTTTTTTCAACCTTATTAGACTTGAAATATTTCTTATAATGCCCTGTTTTACCACACTTCCATCATTTCCTCAAAGGTTTTCCTGGAGACTTAGATCTACCTGTAGATTTAGATCTCCACCTTGAAGGATTACCAGGGTTCCTGTATTGGGTATGCCCTCTTACAAATAAAGCATCTTTCATGTGACCATCCATTCTTTTTTGCCTCATCTCTTCAGATAACAAGGATGCAACTACATTCTCATACTTCAATGTAGATTGAGTGGTACTACCTATTGCTACAACCAGATTATTCCAAGAGTCTGGAAAAGAACATAACAAAGTAATACACTTATCTTCTTCTACAATCATAATATTAACAGAACCAAGTTGAATTACCAGAGTATTAAAGGAATTTATATGTTCTGTCACAGAATCTCCATCTTCCATCCTAAGATGATACAACTTCTTTCGAAAAAACAACTTGTTTACCAGGGACTTTGATTGATACAAATTCCCCAACTTATCCCATAGTTCCTTGGTTGTAGATTCTCCTTAAACATTCAACAACTCCAAATCTGCCAAGCAGAGTCGAATAGTACTCATTGCTCTTATGTCCAACTTCTCCCAATCTTCCTTCGACATACCAGTAGGTGGTGTACTAGTAGTTTGTGTACTAGTAGGTTGTGTACTAGTAGTCCGTGTGCTAGTAGGTTGTGTACCAAGATCCACAACAATCCATTTTTATTTGTCTACAAGAAGGTCATCCATCTTCAACTTCCATAGCTCAAAGTTTTTACTGTTGAACTTCTCTATCTCGATTCTATAAGAGCTTCCCATTCCTCTTTCTGCACTCAAATCACCACTGCAAAATCTCCAACTAAACCCAGGTTTATCACAAACCCAAGATAAACTTGATCTATCAAGACCGGGCCAAACCCTCAACAACAAAGGCGTCCCTCTGAAGCCAAAAATGAGCTCTGATACCACATGTAATTTTTAAACATGTGAAGTAAAGAAATGCATATATATTCTTAAGAAAAACAAAATTTAATCAATGGCTCATTCACATAGTACACAGAGATTTATATCGGAAACCCTCAACCGGGAAAACCTTTATTATATTCATTATATCGAATTTCACCATTCACTATACAATATATACAATGTTTTTAGGTATTTCGTAGATACCAAAACCCTAATCCCTAAAACCGGGATTACTTTTAGTAAACCACTAAAAATAGAAAAATCCTCTAAACATAGCAAAGACCGCCCAAAAACAATTTTGGGGCATTTCCCCGAGCTACGCCCGGTGTCGAACACTGTGTGTAACTAGGGGGGGCATACCTTCCCCCTAGGAAAGCACCCAGCGCACATGGCATAAATAGAGCACTACTATGAGGGATCATCAAACGCATTTATCATATCTGACATGCTCTCACACACGCATGCAAATAATATAACACATAACCAACAATATGGACTTCATCTTGATGTGCCTTGGATGGTCAAATGAAGGAACCAAGACATTGGTTTCATGAGGAAACCTCGATATGTCTTGGGGGACATCGGTTTCATGAGGGAACATTGATGTGTCCTAGAGAATACATTGTATTCATGAGGGAACCTTGATATGTCTTAGACATGTGTTCCACGAGGGAACCACAAGATGTCTAGTATGGACACAATTCATGACTGATCTGAGACATTGGTTTCATGAGGGAACCTCGATATCTCAAGTATGGTCCAATATGACTTAGCTTGATCATCCCCAAGGGATTGGTGACCTCTTGTAGGATGAGATAGATCAAGTCTTGTGGATACCAACTACATGACATGTATAAACATAGGGGAATGGACTTAGTAAGCATCGGGTATACCTTCTCCTAGATTGGGCTGCAAACCAATGGAGATAGGATACATTTATCACAAGGGTGTAGTTGTGATAAATGGGCCTAAGAATAGTTCCTTCCTTGATCATGGCAAGGAGTGATATGGAATCGAGGTGTTTGAGGTTCTTTCCATGTATCAAATAGCATTGGGCTGACATTCACTCACAGGGGTGTACTTGTGGTAAATAACCTTTGTGTGATATTTGTCCTTAGTCATGTTGATTTGAATTGGAATGATAAAGAATTAAAGATGTTAGATGTTATCACATGTAAACCCATATTGAACCTGATCTCAGAGAGAGTCAATTACATCATAGGGAGAGCTGCGGAAGGAGTTTCCCCTTGGTTTAGGTGGGGGAGAGACATCTCCCAAGACTGGCAGGTGTCATGATTCTAGAGTGAAGTTTGTATACTTCAGAAACAAGCTTTGGCATGATGAATAATGTATCCCTAATTGAAAGGGAGTTTTGAAGTTTGGACAACATCGAGAAGACATTCTTCCAAATATAAATATATAAATATATAATATATGGCATGATATTTATAATACAAAGTATAAATATATATAATAAATAAGTAGTTATTTATTATTCAAAGGACACATCCTTTTATGGATGGTCACAATATGTTCTCTATATAAGTAACACTCTTCATTATAATAAAATATTCATATACAATATTATCTCATATGAAAAATCAACAAACCCATCATACCTTGGAGGTTTAACTACTTTAGTTCCAATCCATCGTAACACATGGTTAATCCTAGCACATTTTTTTTTCGATACTTCATGCAGTCTCTATTGCCAATTTTCCAAGGATTCTTCTGAGTCATACATGCATGAGTTGATACTCCTCCAACTAATTATGACTTTAGTTGTAGGATTTACATAATATTCCATCCGCATAGTCATATTATACATATTATCAGGTTATTTTCTCTTTGTTGATTCTACATATCTTCTTCCTTCAGTGGGGTCTAACAATGCAATAACCTTCAAGTCTTCCACTTCAAATACCATCTGTCTTTTCTTTTAGTCAATGACATTCTGATTATCGAATTCCCAATCAAGTCCCAATAGTGTTGGATACGATGTACTACCATATACTATTTCAATCACTTTGAAGTATGCTACACTGAACACTCTGTCAATATTGATGCTTACTCATGTCAACCTTCCAACTAGAATGATATTATGTTGGTTCACTAATCTCAACTGGATAGGAGACCAAATCATATTTGGTTGAGCCATCATCTCCCAATTCTATCTCGGGATAACATTCACATCAGAGCCTAAATCCAAAATTATATTGTTCATGTCGTAATTCCTTATCTGCACATTGAGTTAGAACTCCCTATTTCTTCGCTTCTTACTATGCACCTAGTTAACTTCTCTTTGTGTGATAGGTTTCTGTTTCTATTGGGCACAATGGCCAATCATTTATGAAGACTACTCAAAGTAGATTCATCTTTCATTAATCCTAAGCAACTTCTTAAGAAACTTTGCAAAGTGCTTACCTTTACAGCTTGCTTTTATGAATCGTCGTAGACTAGAGGCATATCAAACATTGGTGGTCTATCATAGAAGGGTGGTGTATTCAAAGTTGATGTTATCTAGTCTTCTCCCATCAATGATTTTATTTCTTGTTGGTAGGTCTCTTTATCTTTCCTCGAATCAAACAATGGTAATGGCTATGTTGTTTTCATTACCCACTCATGTATTATATTCCCTTGATCTGTTGCATCTACTTTAGTTCTCATCCCTCTGCATGAAACTTCTTCTATCTTAGTTTTTTCGTCGTGTGTCTCTGTTGTTATCATCTATACATTTTCATTCCTCTTTTCTTTCCATTTTTCTATCAACTTTGGACAATCCTCAGTTGCATGGTCTAATGCCCTGCAATATGTACATGTTGTGAAAGGATTCGGGAAGTCGCATGCTAAATTTTTGGGCTTATTATGATTACAACATATTATAGGTCCTCTTCCTTGAACAAAGCCTCTTCTTTCGTGGCCTTTGAAGCCTCCTCTACCTCCTTTATTATAACCTCATTTGTGAGTATTAAACTATGAGACTCCCCTTTTTCTTCTTCACCTTGGACTCTATAAGCATATGCAGTGCACTATCTCATCAAGTTCAACTCATGAAAATAATTCTCTTCATGTTCGACAGACTTATAGAAATTACAAAATAAATTCCTCACAACACTTTGGTATTTATGCATCAATGGACAATTATGAGGGTGGTGACTCGTCATTTTACAAATTTCACACCATATCCCTAATGGGTTCATACCTACCGTATTCAAATATTGTTGGAATGTTGGACACTCATCTTTATGATGGCCTTTTGTTTTACAAGTGATACAACAGACTCCCTCGTGCTTTTCTTTTCCTTTCAGAATTTATTCTAACTGAATAGTCAATGCAGAAATCTTCTTTAATGTTAAAGGGAACCATATATGCACTAATAATCCTGCAATAAACCACACTTTGTGTTGTTCATATAGAATCTTAAATGTTAACTGAACTTTCAATATATTAAACCTTTGATCATAGTCCCATATTGATTCATATACTATCTATTTGATCTCCTTCATCTATATAATGCACTACGACTCTGACTTAGGCTTCTAGAATTGTTTCAACAAAGCTTGTCTTGCTTCTGCCAATGTTCTCGTCTAACCCATCGGTGTAGTATTATGATATTTCATATACCATAATAGTGTGTGATATATGAAAGTCATTTCCAGTTGTGCAATCTTCACATTATCATCCTAGATGTTCTTCACGGTCCATATCATGTCACAAATGAAAAAAAAAAAAATCTAGAACTTCTAAATCAACCCCTTGAAAGAGAGGCATCCTTAAGGTGGGATCTACCCCCGCCATCATGTTCTGCATGGTATTATTTCATGATACCAATTATTGATTCTGACTCAATGTACTACTTCCACTACTTTGGTTACTTCTACTACTATATTTACTTCCTCCACTAACTTCAATTGGAAAAACCTCTTATCTTACCTTAGTTCTTGGTGACGCACATGGGGTCGTGGGTTCAACGCAGAGTCTAGTCTGAGTGGGATATTCTTCTGCTGGACTGAGTGGAAGGATATTTTCTTCTATGCACAGACTCCCCTTGATTTTGAATATTGCACCAGTGTCTCTTTCCTCTATCTCACTATGCTTCCCCTCTCTCTCATCCATAGTCCTCTTCTTATTTAGTCTAAATATTTTACCACTACACAATACTCCAATTTATTTATTCATTGCACACTCTCTTTCAGTCGGCATCCTCATCGCATATATTCCTCATTCATTTTATTCATGCCTCTTCTCGCTTAGTTCATTCCCTAGTCATCCCCCAGTTCCCCATTGTGCATGAATATTCTTAGCAATCAGATTCCATTTTCATCACTCCTTTTTCACATAAAAACATTTTAAACCATGTAGATATTGAATTTGAGTATCTTCCATGGGATCCCTTGAATAATTATATTTCATCAACACTATATTACTGAGTACAATCTATGGAAAATTCAGTAACATAACCTCCCAGCACACTATCCAACCAATAGTTAACTATGCATGATGTATATTGCTTATTGCATTAACTTGTTGAATCAATTAAAGAGTACAATTCCTCAAAACCACAGTTCAATATCTTTCGATCTTTTCAATAAATATTTAGATCCACTCTACTAACACATTCAAAAATTCAGCGAAGAAAATTTCATGCAAATCTGTAAAAACATACCTTTGTAACCATTCCTCTGCATTGATCCTTGATTCTTATTTTGATCTAATGTATACTCAATATTCTTAGTATTCAACCATTTTCCTATATCCTCCTTGGTATGCCTCCACATCCCCCTCATTCGCAAATCTCGGTCCCAACAACAAAACCATTTGTTGGTGCATAGTGGGTAGACTCAGGGTTAAACACTAATTCACCAACAAATCCCAAGATATTGGCCCTTTCGCCATCACCTGCAAGTTGGTGAAGTCTCACATGAAGTACCTATGGGGAATGTAGGAACCAAGTTTTCACAGTCATGGGGGAATGTGAGGAATTCATTCTTTATTGTTTACTCAACATTCATTCATACATTTTGTGCATGAATCCATAACAACATCATAACATATCTTGTATATTCATCCAAGATACCTGTGGAACCATCAAATCATCTAACGTATTCATATTAACCGGTCACTATATGTGTGCAATTAATAGAAATAAAAATACATCATAGCATCATACACTTCAGGAAATAAGGATGTAGCATGGTTCACCCCAAACTAGGCTACATCCACAATGGTTGGCTTCTTTTATTTTCCATTCATAGTATTCCTTACAATGGGTGCGCACTGCACTCATAAGTAAGAACCCAAACCTTCCCAACTTGTTTTATGTTGCAGTGCACACATACCTCCCGACTGATATTGAAATCAGATCACTATTCATTTCTCAACACCCAACTCAACCAGGCTCTCACTCTCGAATATTTACTACTCCCTCTTCCAGATTACCTTCTACCCAAAACCCATTACATATTTATACATATAAATTAGGGCTTAACCCATTACAATGTGGAAAAAATGTCCCAAAACTCTTAACTAACTTCCTCCTTTTGCATGTTGACTCCTCAAAATACGCTAATTGTCTTTTTCATGTGTTGCTCCTTTGTTAATTTGTAGTGCAATCGGCTCCTGTGCGATTTCCAAAATTTACCCAAAATGGCCTGCTCCAACACTTGGCATTCTATTTCTTCTTCTTCTTCTATATTTTCCTGTTCTTCTTATTCATCATATGTTTCTTCTTCTTCTTTTTCATAATCCATTTATTCTACATCCAATTTATTCTTGTGTGGTAGTTCTTTGTCTACTCTTACATTAACGCTTTCAACAATTTTCTAAAGTCTTTTGTTATAACATCTATAGGCTTTACTTCTTGAATAATATCCAATAAAAAATCCTTTATCTTCTCTTGAGTCAAACTTTTCTATATCCTCATCATCTCATTTAATGTAACACTTGCTTCCAAAGATTCTGAAGTGTTTGACATATGTTTTTCTACCTTTTCATAATTCATAGGGGGTTTTGTCACAATCAACTTTGATTTACCCTCAGATTTATTTTTGAGAAAGAAAATCCAATTAATTCTTGTATAATCATCAATGAGAAACATAAAATAGATTTATCCTTGTAGGATTTTTGTTCTTGATGGTCCACAGAGATCTGTATGCACAAGTTCCAATGCTTTGGATGTTGCATATTCATTTTTCTTAAAGTTCACCCTTGGTTGTTTTCCATGTTGACATTGTTTGCAAATAGTACTTGTGGGTTTTGTGATCTTTGACATATCTCTTAATGCTTGATTGGTACTGATTTTTACCAAGCTGTAAAAGTTCATATGACCCAATTTTTTATGCCACAACCAACTTTCATCTATCTACCCCATGAAGCATTTTTCTCCATTAATTTCATCTAAAATGTATACATTGTTTGGAGTCCTAATTGATTTTGCAACTAACTTGCATGAATTTCTTTTTTGATATCACATTCTCGAAAGTCAAAGGTAAGAGTATGTGCTTAATCACAAATCCACATTACACTAGGAAGATTATGTTTCAAGTTTTCAACACACAAAACCTTTTCAACTTTATCTCTTCCATTGTCAAGACTGAGAGTGCCTTTTCCAATTATTCTCGATCTACCATTGTCTCCAAAGGTAACATTGTCCTTCTTTTTCTTTAGGGTGATAAACTTTGTTCTTTATCATGTCATGTGAATAGAGCACCCACTGTCAACAACCCACTTATATTTACTCCTTTGTGCATGAAGTGTTTCCTGCATGAACATAGATTTATCTTTTCTTTGTTATTGATTTCTTTTCATGATTGTTGGGCCTTCCTTTCCCTGAATTTTATTCAAGTTACTTCTACAGAATTTTTCTATATGCCCAAAATTATTGCAGTTATAACATATGATGTTATAGTTCAGAAAAGGGGGAAAATAATTATAATTTTTTATTGAGTATCCATGGGTGTCTCTATTGTTTTTACTTATAGGATCTCTTCTTACATTTGTTCTACAATCTATTTATTTATGACCAAATCCATTACAGGAATAACAATACCCAAAGAAAGAGTTTTGATACCTAATTGTGTGATTCCATATTGATGGGTCAATCTTCTAGATTATGTCCTTGTGAGGGGAATTTGTCTTATGTGGAACATATGGCTCCTCCTTCCTCTTGTATTCAACTTTGATAAAACTTCTAAGTGAATCAATGTACTTCTTGGTTCTTTCTTCATTTGACTATTTTGAAGAGGTTGAGGCTTCTTCATTGGAAATTTCCTTTCCTTTATTGTATCCAAGACCATTTTTTCAAATGGTGATCTTTTATGATTTAGGATTTCATTCAAGGTTTTGGAGATCTTCTCATAATTTATGCTAGTAGGTGATCTTTCCAACTGCCTTCTCAGGTATACTATTTCATATTCTAGACCATTGCAAATGTTTTCTCTCTTTTAGTTGGGATTTTAAAACTTCTACAATTTTCTTTCCCTCTTCTATTTGTACTTTTAGGGTAATTATTGTCTTTTTTATTTCTTCAACATCATACTCCTTATCTTTATATTTTTGCAGTTCCTTTTTCTTCCTTCTATTCCTTTCTTCGAGTTTATCTATTTCTTCTATTGAATTAAGGAATTATGCTTCAAAGTCTACTTCTTTCTCCTTGTCGGGATTGTCTTCTTCTCTTGAAATGGTGTTTCCATCTGTTTTTGTTTCTAGAACCATAAAGAGAATTTCATATGTTTCAATATCACTATCATTTGAAGAGTTGTTGTCTTCATTGGTATATAGATTCTTCTTTTTCCTGTATAATGTTTTCTTCTTTTCAGTCTTCCCTTCGTTGTACTTCTTGAAACTAGAATCTTATTGTTGGCATGTTTACAGGAAGAATGTTCTTGTAATTGATGGTAAGAACAACAGTGAACCAAACCTCGAGAAATCTTAGAAGAGATAGCAGTTTCCAAATGAGGTCTAAGAGACAGACTCGTAGGAGGAGAAAAGGTCGAGACCTGTGAACACTTAGAAAGCCTTCTAAGTTGGATATATCATAATATCAGGATGAAGAGCAGTAGTGGATGTTGGATCACTGATCTAGAGGACCAAAAAATGTCATATTGAATTAATGAAGGGTAGGATAAGTGGGGCAAAATGATTGAGAATTCGATCATGCAAATTTTTGTCATCTTTCGGATTGATTTAAGTGGAAGGACAGGATAAGAAAGGGATGAGATCTGATATCTCGATCACCCAAATTTTCGTCAGTCGTTGGATCA
This sequence comes from Picea glauca, assembly GCA_000966675.3. Classification (NCBI taxonomy): domain Eukaryota; kingdom Viridiplantae; phylum Streptophyta; class Pinopsida; order Pinales; family Pinaceae; genus Picea; species Picea glauca. Next base: position 252,310 of record JZKD02S1671762.1, read on the forward strand.
AAATAAGTGGAAGGACATGAAAAGTTATAATAAGGGCGCACTAATCTCAACGGTTGATAATTGAGCACTCAGATCTACAGTCGACAGGGCATATCGGACCCCCCCGACCTTTTTTCCTTTAACCATGGGGGGGGGGTACGAGTTGGTGGTATTTCTCATGTGGGACACTTGTACGTGTCACCTTCTTGTCAAATTGGACCCCCCTCACTCATTACCACTTACCGCCTAAACCCCCCTCCGAGCAAATAACCAAACCACTCATACATACCACCTCCGCACTCTGACGTCACACTCCACTACCCGCTACACATCACACTCCACTATCGCACTTTGCCTCCACCTCCACTACACTACCTACATGTCTCACACACATCAACATACCACCTCAACAAGGACATGTGGCAGACCATGTCAGCAAGGACATATGGAAGACCATGTCAGTAAGGACATGTGGAAGACCACGTCAACATGTACACATGGCATAATCAAATGATGACAAGTGTCAAGACAAAATTGGCTCGTACCATGTCAACAAGTGACATAAGCATGCTACATCACTCTGGGAGATTTACTTCAGAAGTTTCATCACCAAAAAATGTCAAAAGTCCCGAAGACTCGAAGGATAAAGGTCTGAAGTCACTCTCAGCCATCCAATCTGAATATCACTTCGGGTGCATTCTCAACCATTGATGTAGTTCAGTGGAAGGACAGTGTAAGTGGAAGTGTTAACCGACAGCAAGAGGTCTCCACCGCCTATGACTTATTCAGAAGGTGACCACTCCAGAGGAGAATGAAGCAGCGATTAGCCTAAATTCCCAAATTCTTGAACATCGAAGACCCAAAGAAGAGACTGATCGTTAATCATCAGGAGGGGTACGTGTTAGAAGATTATGCATTCAGGTGAAATCACTCCTGGAGAAACGAGTGCATAGGAGTTGAAACTCCCGAATCCTAAAGTGTTGAAGTCACTCATGATCATTGATCGTGCAGGAGGGTATGTGTCAATATATTGTTGACTCTCGGTGAAAGCATTCATGGAAAAGTAAAGCGTCGAAGATTCAAAAATGTTGAAGTCCCGAAGCGGAGGATAGTCGTTAGAGATGACATATGTCAGATGATCTTCCATTTTAGAATATATCCAATCATAAGAAACGAGAAGTTGAGATTCAAAATCTCTGAAGTCTAGAGACTCGAAGGAGATCTTGACCATTGATCCGAGAGGGACACACAACATTGGATTGTCAACTATGGAAGATTGACATACAGTGGAAAGAAAGGGTTGCGATTTTAAACTCCCGAAGCCCAGATCACGAAATAAATCACATCCATTGATTTAGGAAAATTAGATATGATCCGCAGATCGTGAAAGAACAAATATGAACCTTCCATTCAGGACCACTATCAAGATCATGAGATCGATGGTCTCATCGCATTGTAGGGATTGAAGATGTGTGAACTTTAAAAATATGAATGCGGTCCGGAATCGAAACTACGGTTTTGGAGAAAGGACACGTGGAGTCTCGAGGTAAATTGCGGGGAAAAGGTAATTCGATACAAACCACCTTTGCACATGCCTGCAATCTTGTGGTCACATGAGATATTATCCCAAGGTCATATCGAGAAATAGAGCTAGAACTCACTAGATTGAGATCGGGAAGATCCTTTTGAATAGGAATTTGGTCATTGTCGTTGGTCACGTGAAAGAAGAGGCTTAGAAGCCAAAGAAGCCAAAAATGACTCACTGTAACTACCAGAGAATATGAAGAGTTACGACTACCAGAGAAGCTAGAGAATCTCAAGATAACGCCCGCTAATGATGAACAAATTCAGAATAACCACCAGGGAAGATGAAGAGTTTGAATGATGATCAGGCAAAGGACTGGATGTGAGAAATACATGTAGAATAGAAAAGATAGTGTGATTTTTCGATAGTTTTTCCTATGGGTAGAATGTGACTGTGGACAATACCTGAACTGGAGATCAAAGGTGCAGTGTATAGCATGCAGAGACAACACAGAGTATAAAGTAAGAAGAGAAGTTGAACAGAGGCATGTGAGTGCGTATAAGGAGAGAGAGAATAGTATAGAAGCAGAATAGAGTAATATAAGTTGAGACATGGAGCTATAATAGACCATATCAAAGACAGAGCAAGTAAGTAAAGTTTTTAAGATTCAATTAGGGTGGTAGGGTGGTGCTAGGGAGGATTTCAATCCTCTAAATTCTAGTTGGTGCTAGAAGATATTCTGGGAGTTGGTGCTTCCATCTAGTGGGTGCTAGAGAAACCTGGGAGTTGGTACTTCCATCTAGTTGGTGCTAGAGAAATCTGAGAGTTGGTTCTCTCTGCAAGTTTTAGCTTTCTATCAAAGGTTTTAGCCTCATATTTGAGTTGGAGCTCAAAGACTGTGATGTACATGAAAATTAGAGCTTGATTGACATCCTAAAAAGAAGATGTTTTCACCCTTATGGGTTTCAACATGAAAATCAGTGTCTCTGTGTATTCAGTGTGATTGATCAAATATTGTATATCTATGCATGT
>JZKD02S1671762.1:268371-283283 GCA_000966675.3 Picea glauca
ATAAACTTTCTCTATAAAAATTTGGTAGGCACCAACCTATTGTTAAAATGATTACAGGTACCAACCTGTGGGAGACACCAATCTCCCTGACTGAGCACCAACTCAGTAAAAATGTTTGAAAACACCAACTTGCAGAAGATACCAATCTCCTTGGTTGAGCACCAACTCATTTCTTCTTGTAGGCACCAACCCACGGCTACAAAATTTGCAAGAACCAACTTTTAGGAGACAACAATCTCCTCAAGTTGTCTATAGTGTCGGATTGACTATTTTATTCAAGCCTTCAGTTGCACAAATATGTTCCTCTGTCTCTATTGTTCCATCAATCTCCACCATCTTACATTCTTCATAAAATTATAGATTCCTTAGACCTTGCACCTCCCATCCATCCTTGCTCACTCGTTCTCCCTTCTAATAACCTCTAAGATTTTCACCTTTCACGCACTTCTTGCTTCACTCTTCACACATCCATTGCACACCTCCAAAATCAAACTCTTCATTGCATCTCTTCACCACCACAAACTTAAACTTCACAAGTTCTTGGTTGTTTATATAAAAATATACACCCAAAAATTTGTCCACATATCCAAAGAATACGAGGTCAACTCTAGATCTCCAAAAAATAGGCTACACATGCATGTCCAAAATCCCTTAATTTCCATGCTTTATTTGTTTAAGAACGAGCTTGATGCACAACTACCATCATATATGTTCCAAGATTCAATCTCATCCATCAATTTTCTTTATTGTCACATAGCACACCCTCTATGCTCAACAGTCGTCCAATATGTCCTTGATTTGATCTTCACCATTGATATTCTTAATTGTCTTCAAGAACAAACTATGCAGTCATAATGCACAACAGTCGAATATTCTTCTTGAATCAATTGTAGTCGTTGATTTGTTCTCTGCCCATCAAAATACACAATGTAACCATAATGTACAACAACTTTTCGATCAATCATAGAATTGATCTTGACCATCGATCTGTCTTCTACCAATACTTAGTCAAATTGTTTAAGTCTCATCATGGGTTCGTTGATCTAAGACAAATTAGTTCACACTTCTGTGACCTCCAAATTTCACCCTCAAGTTCTGCTGCACTCATTTTGCACCCTCAATTTCCGTCGCACTCATTTTGCACCCACACTTAGACACATTTCCAAACATTTCACTATGGTTCTTTTAGACCGTTCAATATGTGACACATGGAAATTTTCAGGGCCTTGGATCTCTAACATGTGGCTACCTCATGGGATGTTGGATCTCTCTCCTTTTGAGTCATTCGATCTCCAATTCTTGGTACTTAGTTAGTTCTTCAATAACTTACCATGAGACCGTGGTTTTTCTCTTATTCTTCTCATGTTCCCAATATTTCGTCGTGCTCACTATTTCTACTAAGTCTTGACACTTAGTCAATTTTATATTATTTGTAGAATGGAGGGTCTGTGAGACTTTCTCTTATTATTTACATACCTTTGATTCTCTGCTACTCCATGACATCTCAACATGTAGTCATTTTTCGAGACTTCTCTATCCAGTCAATTCTTGATACTTAGTTGTTTTTCCTTTTTATATTTTATGTTCCATTCTTAGTATTTTAAGTTCAACTGTGGAAGAGGAGTTTGTCGCACTACTTTGAAAAGTTCTCTCTTTTTTGTTCATCCGCCCGTCATCCTGCACTTAGTCATATTTCAATATTTCACCATGAGTCAGGACACTATTGTATTTTTTTATTCTTGTGGATTTGTTCGACCGTCTGATTCAATATTCATACTTAGTCATTTCTTGAGACATCAACCATTCGACGTATATTTAATACTTAACCGTTTTTCAATATTTTACCACGGGTCTGCGGGGCCATGAGATTATTGCATATATTTTCACATACTTTTGATTCTCTGCCACTTCGCGATGTCTTAGGACTTAGTCATTTTCGAGATATATATTGTGTTGATATGGAAAATGAGATGGTTTCCATGTGGATGTCTTCTTTTGTAATGGATGATATGGCATCGAAATGTGTCTTGACACGTGGAACCATACATGACATTTTCATAGTTACTTGTTATATCATTGGCATGGACTCTTTCTATGTAATACCCATGTTTCCCTCATCTTGTAAATATAACTATAACCTGCTAAAAGACTATGGGAAGATTGAATATGTGTGGATGTTGGAATTGATGAACCTTTTTGTTATAAAAGGTAATGTATATGTTTGTGTTACTAAACAAAATGGAAAGTGTTGCATAATTGTTAAAGGGATTTGCCAAGGTAGATCATGATGTATGAGAGAGATGGTGAGGGGAACCAACAATGGTTGAAATTAGCCCCACCACACCAGTACTCTACTGGATTTAAATTATTCATATCCAGAATAGTCCTCTGACCCAGAAAAATAAATTACCAGTCAAGTTGGTAGTTGGGAAGTCCTCCTCAAGAGTCAATGAAGAGGTGGGAAGAGTACCCATGTAAAAAACATCTTGACCTGACCACGAAATGGGGATTTGGACCCATGAAATCTTGTTGAGGAAAGAAAGAAAAGAAGGGAAATTTGTGGGCAGAATAAAGGAGGAAAGAATATGGGTCTGGTGACCATTTTCGGAAGAGGGAGAGCATTGCATGTCTCTAGTTCTGAAGAGAACTGAAAAACAAATTTGTTCTGGGTACAAGAATTTGTTGGGCAATGTTTTTATTCCAAGTTGATAAACATGTTTGCAGAGAAGATGAGTGACTATGGAAGCACTCATTGCAGACCCCCTTTCTTGGCGAAGAGAAAATCGATCTTCCAAATTCTCGTGGGAGGAGGAGAGTGGCCTTTGTCCTTTGTTGTTGCTGAACAGAAGGAAGAGTCTCTCTCAGAGCATCATGATCTAGCTAGGGGGTGGCCAACGGTAAATCCTTCCAGGATTTGTTGTGCCTACAGTTGGGTGGAAAAGGGAACCCCTTTCAGTAGTTTCATCATTATCTGATTTCTAGATAAGTATATTTGGTTAAATCTTTGTAGTGTTTAGATCAAAGAAAATTTTATACTATGTTTTAGAACTGTGTAAGTTTAATTTCTAACAAAATTGACTTGAGAAATTTAAGCAAAATAAAGAGAATGTCTTAGTTGAAGCTCTTTTTATTTAATTTCTTATCTCTTGACTATTTCTATGCTAAAATAAGATTTTTGGGACTGGATGTTGTCGTTGACTGTGTTGTACAGTTTAATGCATTTAGGGAATAGATGATTGAACAGTTAAAAATATATATAACACCTGTGAAAGAAGAGAGAGTGATTTTTTCTACGTAATACTGCTCAATTTTAGTATGTCCTCAAATCCCCTGCCAGAAAAGTTAGAAGATATTATATCTGTGTGGACTTTAGGAAATAATCCCAATTGTGGGAAAACATTAAAAGTCCTTATAAATAATTATTGAGGAAAAATAATTAGGACATAAATATCAAATTAGTCTAAATTAATTAAAACACAAAAGTTCTCAAAATTCTATTTAGGGCATAAATAAACATCTATGTTTAAATTGTGTTAAATATCCTAAATTTTGGAAGAATCCCCTTAAATTTTGGTGGGCAGTAAATCCTAGTAGAAACACTGAATTTACTGTAGAGGTAAGTCTTTAATAATTAATACCTAAGTGCTCCTTTGATATTAATGGGTATTGATAATCGTAAGTTCTCCTTTGATATAAATTAATCATATTATAATATAATTAAATATAATTATATTATATTATAATTAATAAAAGGATGATTTATGGTTGAATATAGTTAATCCTTTTTCCCAATAAATAAATAAATATGCATATATGTGTGTGTGTGTGTGTGTGTGTGTGTGTGTGTTAAATTACATGAAAATGCAACATGTAGTTTTGTGTCTGGGAGGAATTGAATTATATACGTTAATTAAGGTTAATCAACTTAAGTATATTATGGATAAATTAACCTCATTGTGTTATAATATAATTACTCATAATTATCATATGAGTAATTTATTAAGTTAGTGTTAAACTACTTCTAAGGGGGAAAAGATAAAGTAAAAACTTCAGTAATTACTAGGCCATGGCTATTAGGTTAAGGAAAAATTAATTATTGGATAGTTAGTTGTGGAGAATAATTATCCTTAATTAGGTTTAATTAATCAATTACCAAATAATGGAATTATACGAAATACTAATTAAGTATTTTAATTGGACTATAGGAGAGGGACTATTGTCATCCTCTAGTCATACAAGCCTAAGCACCCTGCGGTGACATGGCGAAATGATGTTGAATAAGAACATCATTTTGATGGCGCATGTTAATCTTCATTGGGTTGATGAGTCGAATGGGGTCCAGTAGGATTGGTGAACCTTAGGGTCCGAATGGATCCTAACTGATGTTCAGGTGATCCAAGATCTTTGCATCTAGTGACTTATAAAGAATTGCATTATATGAGCATAAATTAAAATGCACCATTAAAGAAGGAAAAGCTCAATAATGAAGAGATATAAGAATCAAATATGAACACAAAAAATTGATAACGGAGTTCGTCCCTACTAGACTATGTCTCTGGGTCCTTCTCTCAAATGGGTAGGCTCTTTCATTAACTAAGAAAAAGAATTTGGAAAAATACATAAGTATACCTCATTTTGAAATAAAGATCCAGAAATAATGCTCAAATCAGAAAACAGACATCACCATTTAATTCTTGGCATTGAGTTACCCAAAAATTATTGTCTCCACGCCTCGATCCAACTATGGCACTCTGAGGCCCAAGAAGAAATTTGTTTCGGTTTTCATTCCCCTCTGCAAACTGTAATTAATGACTAGACTGCATAGAAATGTGTGCCCAAGGTTGTGCTGTACACGTGCCTTCCTCCCCAGGGCTAGGAGGAATCAACATTTAAGTATTATTTGTGGGAGTTGATAACAAAGAAGGTCATTGGCCTATTGGTTTGGGCGTGAATATAAAGGTGTATAGTGGGGCGGAGGTCCCAGGGTCAAACCTGCGGGCCTCCCCCTTTTGGTTTTAATTTGTTGTAATATATATGTATATATATAATACAAATTTGTTCCACCAAGTTTGGCGGTGGATCTATCCATATCCCCAATGGTTAGAACATGGAAAATTTTGGCACGGTCCACTAGATTCGGCGAACCTGCCAAACTTTTAATTTTTTTTCAAAATTTGCTCATGGGCTATCATTGTGCTTTTTTCACTTGCCACATGGTAGCCTCTGATTAGGCCATGTGGAAGCCTCCCATTGGTCCACTTCATCCTCTGTCATGTTAGTTCCGTGTCATCACACCATGTCACTGTTCCATTTCATCATGTCACTTGATCATATGGATAGTACAGACTGCCATGTGGCACAATCCTATTGGTCCACGGATCAACCCGAAAGTGCCAAAACTAGGTGACACGTGGCAGCCTTTAGTGATTCCATGTCATCATGCTGACATCAACATGAAACATGTCACCTTCTTCTCCTACCACGTGTGATGTACGGATGTTGACGTCATATGTACGGATGCTGACTCATCCCGTGCTGACTAAACTACGTTGCCAAAACTTTGACCACAAATATCTTTCAATCTATAACTCTATTGGATGAGTCGTTTGTGCCATTTGAAATCTTGTGATGTGCTCTTTGTGATAATATCATTTTCACTGAGTTTTTGGAACTTTGAATTTTTTCCCTTTCTCTATCTGTTGAGGCCATTCTGAGCATCCTAAGTTGCCTCTACAAGTTTTGAGTTGTTCTTGTCCTTCTTTGGATCCTTTTTGGATCATGCCTTCCCAATGAGAGATTTTTGGACCACCAAAATATTTCGTCAATCAATAGGTAAGTGAGGTAATTTCTCCATCACTCTTTCCTTCTCGATCTGCCATGCCTTGCTGAAATGTGTACCCTTTAGGCGTACTCTAACATAAGTAATGTCATTCTTGCATGAAGTCCTCAGTCTTTGATCTAGAATGGCATCTTCCTCCATCTGCTCCTTGAATTCTTGGCTGACCTGTTGAATCCTCTAAATGAACTTGCGGGCTCCTGAGATCTTTCCCATATAGCAAGTCCAAGGGGGTATTAGGTAAATACCCAAGACAAGTCTCAACTAGAGAATCTTGAGTGAAAGAATGCATGATTTGATTATACATAGGTTGGACATAAAGCAATTGGTCATCCCATGACTTAGGATGTTGCATGCAATATCTTAGAAGCAACTGGACCACTATATTGTTTACCACCTTTTTCTATTTATTGGCTTGTGGATGGAAAGCAATTCTCCTACCCATCATGGTGTCCATGATTTGACACAAATTTGTCCAATATTATCCTAAAAATCGATACTCTCAATCGAAGATAATCAACGTGGAAAACCCAAAATGGACCCTTACACACTGGGATAACAAGAGAGAAACCTACTTGTCACATAACCTACCCACTGCTACACATAAGTAGACATGACTCATACGAGACATGGGTAATCCCCTTACAAAATCCACTGAAAAAATTTCCCAAGGATAAGAGGAGATAGGAAGTGGTGTGTACATCCCTGGCCTTTCAATAGTGGGCTTACAAAAGTACAACACACATTCCTTTACAATAGTGGTTACAAATACTTTCCTTCGAGGCAAATTCCATCCCTGTAAATACATTACAATTCCAAAATTCCCAAGTACGAATGAAGCATAAGATTCTTCAGTTACATGCACTTCCCTGTAGGAAGGAAAACAAGGTTTACTCAAATGGTGGAGTAAGTTGTCCTACAAACAAACTTCTTCACCTGCAAACCATGGATGATCCCACATACATCTTTGAAGATCTCATCAATAGCATACCATTCAAAATTATTGATATGAGTTAAGGAAACATTCTTCAAAATAATAGATGTAATAGTAGGAGATCTAAAAATCATGTTTGTACCCATGACATCACTACTAGCAGTGCTTTCAATCTTGCATGATTGTAGAAGGTCAGGTAAGGCGAGTATTGACACAATGTCGATATTTAAAGTGTCGAAGGTATTTTGATGGCTTCCTTCCCACTGAAAAAGTTGTCTCATCTCAAGCAATTCATTCTTATGTAAAGGATCAAGAGCATTAACAACATCATACTTATCATGGCATTCCCATTTTACATTCGTGAGTGCAAGATTATTGTTAGTGTTTATAACTCTTTTTACTTGGCCTGAACTAACAAGTGTTGATTTGTCCTTTATGTTGTGAGATTTAATGATGTATTCCACTCCCCGCTTAGTAAGGTGGTATTTGTTCTCATGAGGAAAGAAGACTTCTTTTCTATCATAAAAATAAGGACTTCCCAATACTGTGCCACATATATCAAGTGGTACAACATCCAAATCCACTTCATCAATCAACTTTGAAGAAATAACAAATATGACCCTAAATTGTTTGGTGACATTAAGTTTTGATTTATCACATACCCAACCAAGAGGATAAGGCTTCGGATGTGGTTTCATTTGAAGACCCATCTTCTTGACAAGTGCTTCAGATATTAAGTTTACTTGGGAACCCAGATCAAATAATGTATCTATTTTAGTGTGTTTAGATCCAACTCTTATGTGAAATAATCCATTCCTCTTTCATTCATCATCGTGAGATTCATTATTGAAACTTGAAATAGCATGAAGGGAATATTTACCTTGTACTCCAACCGCTGTGATATTTCCTTCATCTCTTGAATCGGAACCAAGATCATGTTGCAATGTAGCAATGGTATTTGGCTTCCCCTTGCCTCAAAATTTCTTTCGCCTTAACTCTGGATGTATTTTCCAACAATGTTCTCTATCATGACCAGTTTTCTCGCAATGGTTGCAAGAGGGTTTTCCTTCTTCCTTCTTTGTTGCATTTTTCCTCTTGTCCTTCCCATTTCCTTTTTCGTTGAAATGGTTTTTAGAGTGATTGAATGGATTTTCCTCATGCCCATTATTATCCCTTCTTTCAAGGTGTGTGGCTTGCACACAAACTTCATCAAGACTAGTGGGGTTAAACAAGAGAAAAGTATGATGAATATAACTGTGAAGTGCACCAATATACTTCATTAAAGTTTCATAAGAATCCAAAGGAATGTTTAATGCAAGAGTTTTATTCCTAAATTATTTTGTCAAAGTTTGTACAGTTTGACCTTTACTTTTCCTTAAAGTTTTTCATTCCATCATTGATTTATATAAATACCCTAATGGATAGAATTGCTTCCTTATTGCTGATTTAAATTTCAACCATGAGGAAAGAAGATTACCACACTTACTTCTGTCCTGAAGATTTCTCTCCCACCATACGAGAGCAGTGCATTCCAACCAAAGAGAGTCCAGTTGCACCTTAAATTCCTCTTCATCAATATGTTGAACACGATAATATACTTCAACCTGTCGGATCCAATTATCTAGATTTTCAGGATTAGCATCTCCATTAAACATAGGTAAAGAAAATTTTACATCAAGATTTAATAATGGTTTCTTAAAAGAGGCTTTATGGCTAGAATGATGAGAATGCTCAAAGGAAGAAGAACTAGAAATTGAAGGTGAATATGGACGCTCAGGAGGATCTCCTCCAACCCCTTGGTTTACCGAAGCATCATCACTAGCATGTGCTTCCTTTTTCTTCCCTTTATTCTTCATCCTCTTCTTGTAATCTCCATACATTTGTTCGACCATTTCTGACATGCGATAAAAGACCATATGAAATTTTTTCTCATGTCCATCACGATTGTCTTCTTCTGCCATTTTCTTCCTTTGGGATGCATGACCAACTTCGAGATTGAAAGTCTTAAGATTTCCTTCACCCTGTTTATGCTTGGCCCTAGTAAGAATTCACACTCAACAATTCAATTCAAAGACGACTGCTCTGATACCAACATGATTCGAGATCTTTTCATTGAGTAACTTGTAAAGAATTGCATTAAATGAGCATAAATTAAAATGCCCCATTAAAGAAGGAAAATCTCAATAATGAAGAGACATAAGCATCAAATCTGAACACAAAATCTTTATAACGGAGTTCGTCCCTGGTGGACTACGTCTCTGGGTCTTTCTCTCAAATGGGTAGGCTCTTTCATTAACTCAACAAAATAATTTTGAAAAATACATAAGTATACCTCATTTTGAAATCAAGGTGCAGAAATAATGCTTAGATCAAAAAACAAAAAACACCATTGAATTCATGGCGTCGAATTACCCAAAAATGATTGTCTCCACACCTCTATCTGACTCTGGCACTCCCAGGCCCAAGAAGAAATTTTTCTCGATTTTCATGCCCCTCTGCAAATTCAAATTAATGACTGGACTGCATAGAAATGTGTTCCCAAGGCCGTACCATATGTGAGCCTTCCTCCCCAAGGCTGGGCAGACTCATCATTTAAGTATTATCCACGGGCGTTGATAACAAATAAGGTCGTTGGTCTATTGGTTTGGGCATGAATATAAAGGTGTATAGTGGGGAGGAGGTCCCAGGGCCAAACCCGTGGGCCTCCCCCTTTTGGTTTTAATTTTTTGTAATATATATATAATACAGATTTGTTTCGCCAAGTTTGGCGTGGTCCGCCATATTTTGTGGATCTGCCAAACTTTTAATTTTTTTTCAAAATATGTTCACGGGTTGTCATTGTGCTTTTTCCGCCTACCACACGGAAGCCTCTGATTGGGTCATGTGTCAGCCTCCCATTGGGCCAATTATTCCTCTTCCATGTCATCACCACATCATCATTCCACGCCAACATATGGACCATACAGAATGCCACATCGCATGATCCTATTGGTCCATGAATCGACCCGAAAGTGTCATAATTGGGTGACACATGGCAGCCTTTGGTGTTGCCACATCACCATGCTGACATCAGCATGACACATGTCACCTTATTCTCCTGCCACATGTGTTGTATGGATGTTGATTTCATTCATATGGATGTTGACGTCAGTAGTACGGATGTTGACTCATCCCTTGCTGACTGGGCTAGGTTGACAAAAATTTGACTGCAAATATCTTTCAATTTGTAACTTTTTTTGACGAGTCATTTGTGTCGTTAGAAATATTGTGACGCGCTCTTCGCGATAATGTCATTTTCAATTATTTTTGGGAACTTTCAATTTTTTCCCTTTCTCTGTCTGTTGAGGTCATTTTGAGCGTCCTAAGGTGCCTCTACGATTTATGAGTTGTTCTTATCCTTCTCTGGATCATTTTTGGATCATCAGGAGGTCTGGCATACATCGAGACTATCCATTGAGAGAAAGGGATTAGTCCTCGATACCATATTCATCGAAGGTAAGCAAAACATTTATATCCCATCCCTTAAAAAAGTACTTATGGGTCGGGTGTATGACAGAGTGGTATTAGAGCAGGCAACAACACTTGGATTGCTTTGGCTCATGAACGAGTCACATAAATTTTACTAGAGAAATTTTAAGGAATAACACCCTATCTTATCCCATTCATAAGAAGTTTATTTAAAACCACTGCTAAAGAGAGGAACACAACTTTCTATTGTTGTTATATATTTTAAAAATATGAACTGTTTATTTCTAGTTTTCCAAATAATGAATTTGACTAAACCTTACAAATTGTATGTGTTTTTCATAAACTAGTAGATAATTAACTAACAAAATCTGTTTTATCGTCACTCAAACAGTCAGTGGAAAGAAATGAAAACTACAACGTAAAAAATGGTGACACAGCATGAGTTGGGGGAAAGCTCCCACAATAGAGAAGAAAAATCTGATGACAGGAGGGTGGCACAAACCCCTCCGGATTTGGCTGAAACAGTGAAAGGTTGATAAAGGAACATGAAAAACAAACTGAAATTAATGCAATCCTACTGCAAATCCTATCAGATATACAAAGGCAGTTGCAACATGGACCAAGAGCCAGTAATGTGAATAGACATCATACTAAGAAAACCAAAATTCCACCTCAGATACAAAAGCATGGTCCTGAAAGTGACCACATGAAGAGGATCACCTCATAGAAGGTCCAACATGGAACCAAGAGACATCCAACGGAAGAATCCTCTAGTGAGGAAACTGACATCTCCAAGGAATTTTCTAGTAGTGATACTAGTTGACATTCTTAGAGGAGAAGAAGGAAAATGAAACATTCCAGGATCCATGACCCTAAATATTTTAAGATGGCCAAGCCACCCACTTTCAATGGAGAAATTGAAAAGGGATAAGAAGTAAAAGTTTGGCTAATTAGCTTGAAGAAGTACTTCTAATTCCATGACTACTTTGAAAACTTAAAGGCTCGAATAACCATTTTCAACTTGAATGGAAATGCCTCCATTTGGTGGGAGGACCTTAGGAATGTGAAAGAAATCCATGATAAGGACTTGTCATGGAAACAATTTTAGAAACACTTCAAGAAGATGTATTTGTCTAAAAAATACTATGATGGCAAGACCAAGGATTTATATGAACTCAATCTAGGACAACTCACAATAGATGAATATATCAACAAATTTCTTGAGTTGATGAGGTATGTGCCCTACATAAAGGATGAAAAGGTAAATATGCAACGATTTATTAGTGGACTTCCACAGTCCTTCCGAGACAAAATTGAGTTTGATGAACCAAAGACTTTAGAAGACACTATTCAGAAGGAAAGGTACTTCTATGAGAAATTAAAAAATAAGGCAGAACCTCATAAGGATTGGAAGAATAAAAGTTAATTGGGATTCAAGAAGAAGGGGTTTAAATCCTCAATATTTAAGAATCATGGGAAAAGTTCTAAAATAAGCCTTCCTACTAAAAGTGTGTATCAACATAATTTCCCATCTCAGAGTGGTAATAAACCCTTTGGATCAACCCAGGTAAGACTGATAATACAAAGAAAGAACCCTTGAAATGTTGGGGTTGTGGAAAAGAGCATTTGTTGAGGGACTGCCCACATAGACAACACAACAATAGGAAGGTCTACAACATTCATGAGGCTACCACAATCAATGATGTGGCTAGGAGCATGCCACAAATTTATGCATCCTTGGATGATAGACAAGATAACCACCAAGCTTCAATGGTGGAGATGGAAGGTATGATTTCCAACCATCTAGTTTCCATTTTAATTGACCCTATTTCTAATCAGAGTTATGTTGCCCCTCAAACTATTGAGAAATGTAAATTGGAGCAATTAAAACATGCTAAATCATGGCTGGTACAACTAGCCAATGGAACCAAAGGAAAGGTAACAGAGGTCATACCAACATGCCAATTCATTATGAATGGATTACCCACCCAAGCAACCCTAAACATACTCTCTTTAGGATATTATGACTTGTTGATTGGCATGGAATGATTGGCTATCCATAAAACCAAGTTGGATTGTTACAATAAAACTTCGGAGTATGAAGATGAAGAAGGGAGAAAAATAACTCTACAAGGAATTGAAAAGCATGTCTTGGTGAGACAAATATCAGCCCTTCAAGTGAAGAAGTATTGCACAAAATGGTTTCTTTTGTATGCAACACAAGTGTTGAAATATGTTGAGGACAATAAAATAAGCCTAGAGGACCATCCTATATTAAGAGAGTATAAATATGTGTTTCCAGAAGAGGTACCAGATCTACCTCCAAGAAGAGATATTGACTTTTCAATAGAAATTGTACCTGGAGCGGTGCTAATGTCTAGATCATCCTATAGAATGAGTACACTAAATCTAGTTAAGCTCAAACTACAACTAAAGGAGATGTTGGACAAAGGTTACATTTGGCCTAGTGTGTCTCCTTGGGGAGCACCAGCTTTTTTTGTGAAGAATAAGTATGGCACACTCGGGTTTTGCATAGACTATAGACAACTCAATAAGATGACCATTAAGAATAAGTATCATTTTCCAAGGATTGATGACTTGTTTGACCAATTAAGGGGTGCTACAATTTTCTCCAAGATTGCCTTGAGGTTTGGATAACATCAAGTCTGAATTAAGGATGAATACATCCACAAAATATCCTTTAAGACAAGATATGGGAACTATGAATTTGTAGTGGTGCCATTCGGGCTTACCAATGCACCAATCACTTTTACATGCTTAATGAATAATGTACTCAGTAAGTTCTTAGACAGATTTGTCTTGGTTTTCATTGATGATATCCTAATGTATTCTAAGAGTAGGGAGGAGCATGAAGAACATCTCAAGTTAGTGATTCAAGTGCTACGAGAACATCATCTCTATGTTAAGTTTAGTAAGTGTGAATTTTTCCAAAAACAAGTCCATTACTTAGGCCATGTTATTTCTGAAGAAGGAGTGGAAGTTTATCCTAAAAACATCAAATCCATTATGGATTGGCCTACCCCAAAATATGTATCTGATATGAGATCCTTTATGTGCCTAGTAGGATACTATAGAAGGTTCATAAAGGGATCCTTTATGTGTACGGATTCCTGCAAGGAAGGGCTCAGAGGAGTCCTTATGCAAGAAGGACATGTGATTTGCTACGAATCCGGAAAATTTGATTAGCATGAAATCAATTATGTGACCCACGATTTGGAATTGGATGCCATATTACATGCTTTAAAAATGTGGAGGAATTACCTCCTAGGTAGAATGTTTGTTCTTATGACAGACCATAGTGGGTTGAGATATTTGTTTGATCAACCAAAACTCAATTCTAGACAAGATAGGTGGATGGCTCTCCTCAGTGACTTTGATTTTGAAATAAAACATGTTAAAGGAAAATAAAATAGAGTGGTTGATTCCCTTAGTAGAAGTATGAAAGTGATTCACTTGGCAGTTGTAAGAACATGTGAATCAGACGTCAAGGAGAGAACCAAAAGTGCACAAGAAACGGATGCATTTTTCAAGATTGTGAAATCATACTTAGATCAAGAGCACACAAGGATGAAGTATGAGGTCTATCAAATGTTGAATGATGGCCTGCTAACTTACAAAGGTAGGTTGTATATTCCAAATTGTGATGACTTGAAGAGGTTTATAATGGATGAACTACATAAAATACCATATACTGGTCATCCTGGTTATCAGAAAATGATCACAACTACTAAGAAACTATTTAATTGGCCCGAATTGAAAAATGGCATAGTTGATTACTTAGCTAAATGTCTAGAATTTCAACAGGTTAAGGAAGAACACCAGCATCCAGTAGGGTTGTTGCATCCGCTACCAATCCCATAATGGAAATAGGAAACCATCTCCATGGATTTCATCATAGGATTTCATCATGGATTTCATCATAGGATTTCATCACTTTAATCTCGTCAAGTCAAATTGCAAGGAAATAGATATTTCCAGTGTTTTCATGAAAGAAATATTTAGACTGCATGGCATGCCTAAGGAAATCATATCAGACAGAGATACAAAATTTACTTCAAATGTTTGGAAATATATGTTTGTTGGTTTTGAAACTAAATTTCTATTTAGTATAGCCTATCACCCTCAAACTGATGGGAAGACGGAGAGGGTAATCCAAGTGTTAAAGGACATGTTAAGGATGCATGTGATGCATCAACCCAAGAATTGTGAATACTACCTACCACTGGTAGAGTTTTCTTATAACAATGGCTATCAAGAGTAATTGAAGATGAGCCCTTTTGAGGCTCTTTATGGTAGACAATGCAATATTCCAATCAGCTGGAATAATCCAGTAGACAGAATTACACTCGAGTTAGATATGCTAAAAGAAATGGAAAAAAAGTAGTTCAAATAAAAGAGAATCTAAAAGTAGCTCAGAATTGTAACATCCCTCTCTAGCGCACTTACAAAACTTATTCTTTGAGGACACTTGCCCGCAAGTGATCTGGATTTTTATGATGATAAAACATTTAACCTTCATTATGATGCGTTAAGATAGGTGACAGGATGTTTTTACTACTTTGATGTAGACAGGTGTTGCTGACTCAGTTTCATTGAGTGTGCAGGGTTTCAGACCTGGAGGATGCAGAGGCATCGGTGGAACCCCCTTGGACT
>JZKD02S1671762.1:297292-314682 GCA_000966675.3 Picea glauca
TTGGAACCACCAACTTCCTTTGTTTTCTAGTTGCAACTGGAAGGAGGCTCCAACCCCCTATTTTCTTAGGCTACAACCTGAGGGAATCTCCAACTCCCCAATTCTCTGGCTACAACCAGAAGGAGGCTACAACCCCCTATGTTCTTCGGCTACAACTGGAAGGTGATGACAACCACCTATCCTTGCCCCATCCAACTTCCCTGAAGTAGAAGTAGAATGATGGAACCACTATCACACTATCACTATGAGATATATCATTGTAAACATGTAACAATAAACCTAAAACATGCACCAACCATATGTAATGTACCTCAAAAATCACCATAAAAGAAAATAAAAAAATTTGTACATTTATCCTTGAAAAGTTTCGAGATTTAAAGAAAGTAAGCTTTGTTGTTAGAAGACTTGAGTCTGACGATTTGTTTAGATTCCTTACTGTCATCGACTATCCTTACCATTCAACTTAAGTTTTCTAAACGATGATATAATGAGTATTTACTCACCACTTCAAAATTAAGATCCTGAAATTTATAATTACCCTCTTTTCTGCTAGTACCTATAACACTACCACAATATTAACAATACAAACAACTTTGGGGTTTTTATGACCAAAACGCTACATAGAAAAATTACCCTCTATTCACAATACAATCGACTTGTAAAGCAGTCTATTAATTTTGTACCTCTATCCGGGATGAAGACTCCCTGATGTTCTTTTACCAGTCCATTCATTAAATTAACAGATTTGTTCCCATGACAATAAGTTTCTTCTAAGTTCCTATAGCTTTGTGAAGAACAGAGGTCAATCAGGTTTTGGTGATCACAAGTGACGAACAAAATAAAGGACATTGTGGTTTACCGAAATCTGAAATTCGGAACGAATGTGGGCCAGCATTTCAGGGTTTCGGGATTTGGGGCTTTGCGAGTACAAGAGTCGGACATCAACACACAACATATCTCGAAATAGTGACAAGATGTCGAGTACTTCGGGGTTTCGGGGCTCGGGTTTTCGTGAATACAAAATTCAAAACATCAACACACTACAACTCCGAAAAAAAAAAAGGTGATTAGTACTTCGGGAAATCAGAGTTTGGGATTTCACGAGTGCAAGTGCCCAAACAACCACATGTACAAATATCTAAAATCCGAAAAAAGGAAGGTGGGTCCCACACTTCGGAATTTCAGGATTCGAAACTTCGCGAGTTCTAGTGTCCAAACCTTGACATACACAAATTTCTAAAATGCGAGAAAGGAAAAGGTGAGACCCACATTTTGGGATTTTGGTATTCAGGGTTTCATGGTTTTCGTAGCCAAACATCCAACATACCACAATTCCTGAAAAGATGTGAAAAAAAAAAACGTGGAACTAATACTTCGATATTTCGGGGTTCGGGGTTTCGAGGTTTCAAATGTCAAACCACGGCACACAACCATTCCCGAATTCCGAAAGGCGAAAAGATGTAGGACAACACTTTGGGATTTCAGGATTCGGGGTTCCCGGGTTTGCAACTACCAAACAACAACACACTACAACTCCCGAATTCCGAAAAGTGAAAAGATGTGGGACCAACACTTCGGGATTTTGGGATTCGGGGTTTCGGGGTTTGTAACCCCAAACAACCACACACAATAGCTCCCGAATTTCCGAAAGGTGAAAGGATGTAGGGCAACACTTCAGGATTTCGGGATTCAGGGTTTCGGGGTTTGCAGCTACCAAACAACAACACACAACAACTTCCAAATTACGAAAGGTGAAAGATTCAGGGTTTCAAATGCCAACATCCATCATAAACAAACTTTCGAAAAGATGCGAAAAGGAGGTGGGTCCCTCTTTTCAAGGTTTCAGGGTTCGGAACTTCGTGAGTTCAAATGCCCAAACCTCTGACGTAACCAACTTCCAAAATGTGAAAAGAGGAAGCTTTGGGGTTTCGGGATTAAGAACTTTGCAAGTTCAGAATCCATACATCAATATACATGAACCTCTGAAAGCCGAAAAGAAAGTTGGATTGAGTTTTCCTCATAGAATCTCGAAAGCCTAAGGTCTTAGGAATCTCCCACACACAGAAGTGTACAAAGGATAAAATTTTCTGTAAGGTAAATTATTATAATATTCACTTAGAGCCTCTTTTAATCAATTCATTAAACGTCAACAGTACTGGATCTGTGCATCTATGTAAATACATGATTAAGAATATCATTCCATCAGAGATTGGTCATTGTAAAATATGTTCTGAGGGATCTGAGTTTGGTTTCCTCGGGATGTATCTATAGAGACGATCTGCCTCATTGTCATTAATCTCCTCCTTTCCGTACTTACTTATAGAAATAAAATTACAGATTTCCTTCACGAATATTCCCCACAACAAACAAAAATGGAAAACGTTATAGTTCCAATTTAATCAGATACAATACACCAGATGCAAAAAGGGTCATACAGACATAGAATGTAGCTTATTCCAGTTCAGATTCAATAGATACATAACATCAAAATACATAGCCATTCATAATAGAGAGGGGAAACTTAACATATCTGAATCCAATCCGCAGGAAGACAAAGGAAACAACCATGTTCCTCCCAACCGTAGAACATGGCAGCCAAATCTACTTGCTCGATTCACCCCCTAGCCTAATCATGAATCCATGAGGGAAAAATTGGAAAACTCCTCCTCAGCTATGTCCTTAAATTCCAACAGTTATCCTCTTGCTCACACTTTCTCAATAGTGCTCATAACAGCAAGGCGATCATGTTTCATCAAGATCCTCCTGCCTCACACTCAATCCGCAATGTTCAAAATAGCAAGAGAGCTCGGGAATTATTTCCTCGCATACTTGGCAGCATCTTGCCTCCTCGCATATGCTATTTATCAATTTTGCCCAAGTCTTTTCCCTCCTTTGGGTATTTTCGCAGATTTCTTAATCCCTGACTTTCAGGGGCTGCCAGTGGCCAAATCATTGATTTTCCACTTGTAATCATCAGCCCAGAGGCAATTCCAACTTGTTCCCCACTCATGGAGTCATGGTCAGCTGATTTTTAACATGGTTGTTCCATTTGTCCTCCTACAGTTAATATAAATATTCTATTGTGATACAAGTGTCATAGTCAAATAGTTAGTTGAGTCCAAATAGATCTCTGCCCAACAGTCACAATAATTAAACACAATTATTAAATTTGAAATTCGGAATTGCCATAAATGGCAAAAAAATTCCATATTCGAATTTTCCAAAAACAGAAATAATTTTCCAGCACACACAAAAAAAAAAATTATTTTTGGGGGATGTCACACATAGTACACCAGTGTTTTACGTGGAAACCCAAATCGGGA
Organism: Picea glauca; assembly: GCA_000966675.3. NCBI lineage: Eukaryota > Viridiplantae > Streptophyta > Pinopsida > Pinales > Pinaceae > Picea > Picea glauca. The sequence continues at coordinate 300,616 of JZKD02S1671762.1, forward strand.
GAAAACCACAGACTGTTTTATCTTATATTTCTTGAAGAATTATATTCATTGGAAGCACCAACTTCCTTTGTTTTCCAGTTGCAACTGGAAGGAGGCTCCAACCCCCTATTTTATCAGGCTACAACCTGAGGGAAGCTCCAACTCCACAATTCTCTGGCTACAACCAGAAGGAGGCTACAACCCCCTATGTTCTCTGACTACAACTGGAAGGTGACTACAACCACCTATCCTTGCCCCATCCAACTGCCCTAAAGTAGAAGTAGAATGATGGAACCACTATCACACTATCACTGTGAGATATATCGTTGTAAACATGTACCAATAAACCTGAAACATGCATCAACCATATGTAATGTACCTCAAAAATCACCATAAAAAAAAATTTAAAAAATTGTACATTTATCCTTGAAAAGTTTCGAGATCTCAAAAAAGTAAGCTTTGTTGTTAGAAGACTTGAGTCTGATGATTTGTTTAGAGTCCTTATTGTCATCGACTATCCTTACCATTCAACTTAAGTTTTCTAAACGACGATATAATGAGTATTTACTCACCACTTCAAAATTAAGATACTGAAATTCATAATTACCCTCTTTTCTGCTAGTACCTATAACACTACCATAGTCTTAACAATACAAACAACTTTGGGGTTTTTATGACCAAAACCCTACATAGAAAAATTACCCTCTGTTCGTAATACAATCGACTTGTAAAGCAGTCTGTTACTTTTGTACCTCTATCTGGGATGAAGACTCCTCGACATTCTTTTACCAGTCCATTCATTAAATTAACAGAGTTGTTCCCATAACAATAAGTTTCTTCTAAGTTCATATAGCTTTGTGAAGAATAGAGGTCAATCGGGTTTTGATGATCACAAGTGCCGAACAAAATAAAGGACCCTGTGGTTTGCCGAAATCTGAAATACGGAACGACTGTGGGCCAGCATTTCATGGTTTCGGGATTCGAGGCTTTGCAGGTACAAGAGTCAAACATCAACACACAACATTTCCCGAAATTGTGACAAGATGCCGAGTACTTCGGGGTTTCGGGGTTCGGGTTTTCATGAATACAAAAGTCAAAACATCAACACACTACAACTCCGAAAAAAAAAAAGAAGAGGGGATTAGTACTTTGGGAAATCAGAGTTCGGGATTTCACGAGTGCAAGTGCCCAAACAACCACATGTACAAACCTCTAAAATCCGAAAAAAGGAAGGTGGGTCCCACACTTCGAAATTTTGGGATTCGGAACTTCGCGAGTTCCAGTGTCCAAACCTTGACATACACAAATTTTTTAAATGCGAGAAAGGAAAAGGTGAGACCCGCATTTTGGGATTTTGGGATTCGGGGTTTCGTTGTTTTCATAGCCAAACAACCAACATACCACAATTCTTGAAAATATGCGAAAAGAAAAGAACGTGGAACTAATACTTCGGGATTTTGGGTTTAGGGGTTTCAAATATCAAACCACGGTACACAACCATTCCCGAATTCTGAAAGGCGAAATGATGTAGGACAACACTTCGGGATTTCAGGATTCGGGGTTCTAGGATTTGCAACTACCAAACAACAACACACTACAACTCCCGAATTCCGAAAAGTGAAAAGATGTGGGACCAACACTTCGGGATTTCTGGATTCGGGGTTTTGGGGTTTGTAACCCCAAACTACCACACACAACAACTCTCGAATTTCTGAAAGGTGAAAGGATGTAGGACAACACTTTGGGATTTCGGGATTCGGGGTTTCGAAGTTTGCAACTACCAAAAAACAACACACTATAACTTCTAAATTCTGAAAGGTGAAAGCTTCGGGGTTTCAAACACCAACATCCAGCATAAACAAACTTTCGAAAAGATGTGAAAAGGAGGTTGGGTCCCTCTTTTCGGGGTTTCGGGGTTCGGAACTTTTTGAGTTCAAATGCCCAAACCTATGACGTAACCAACTTCCAAAATGTGAAAAGAGGAAGCTTTGGGGTTTCGGGATTTGGAACTTTGCGAGTTCAGAATCCATACATCAATATACACGAACCTCTGAAAGCTGAAAATAAAGTTGGATTGAGTTTTCCTCATAGAATCCCGAAAGCCTAAGGTCGTAGGAATCTCCCACACACAGAAGGGTACAAAGGATAAAATTTTCTGTAAGGTAAATTCTTATAATATTCACTTAGACCCTCTTTTAATCAATGCATTAAACGTCAACAATACTGGATATGTGCATCTATGTAAATACATGATTAAGAATATCATTCCATCAGAGATTGGTCATTGTAAAAGATGTTCTGAGGGATCTGAGTTTGGTTTCCTAGGGATGTATCTATAGAGAGGATCTGCCTCATTGTCATTAATCTCCTCCTTTCCGTACTTACTTATAGAAATACAATTACATATTTCCTTCACGTATATTCCCCACAACAAACAAAAATGGAAAATGTTACAGTTCCAATTTAATCAGATACAATACACCAGATGCAAAAAGGGTCATACAGACATAGACTGTAGCTTATTCCAGTTCAGATTCAATAGATACATAACATCAAAAGACATAGCCATTCATAATAGAGAGGGTAAAATTAACATATCTGAATCCAATCCATGGGAAGACAAAGGGAACAACCACATTCTTCCCAACCATAGAACAGGGAAGACAAATCTACTTTCCCGATTCACCCACTAGCCTAACCATGAATCCAAGAGGGCGAACTTGGAAAACTCCTCCTCATCTATGTCCTTCAATTCCAACAGTTATCATGTTGCCTCACACTTACTCAATAGTGCTCATAACAGCAAGGCGATCCTATTTCAACAAGATCATCCTGCCTCACACTCAATCCACAGTGTTCATAACAGTAAGAGAGCTCAAGAATTCTTTCCCCGCATACTTGGCAGTGTCCTGCCTCCTCGCATATGCTATTTATCAATTTTTCCCAGGTCTTTTCCCTCTTTTGGGGATTTTGACAGCTTTCTTAATCCCTGAATTTTAGGGGCTACCAGTGGCCAAATAACTGATTTTTAACTTGTAATCATCAGCCCAGAGGAAGTTCCAACTTGTTCCCCACTCATGGGGTCATGGTCAGCTGATTTTTAACATGGTTGTTCCATTTGTCCTCCTCCAGTTAATATAAATATTTGGTTGTGATACAAGTGTCATAGTCAAATAGTTATTTGAGTCCAAATAGATCTCTGCCCAATAGTCACAATAATTAAATACAATTATTAAATTCAAAATTCAAAATTGCCATAAATGGCAAAAAAAATCCAGATTTGAATTTACCAAAAACGAAAATAATTTTCTAGCACACAAAAATAAAAAAAATATTTTATTTTTGGGGGATGTCACATCCTTTCCCCCTTCAGTAAAACACTGTCCTCAGTGTTCGTTCCTTTATTGGAACAGGATTGGATGAGATTTCTGCAAATCTCCCTCCAATTCCCAAGTGGCCTCCTCATGACTAAAGTTCTTCCATTTCCCCTTTACCTGAGCGACGACTCTATTCCGAAGTATTGTTTCTCTCCGGTCCAGAATGTGCAGGGGTTCCACCTAGAACTCACCCTTGGGTTCCACTTGCACCAAGTTCCAATCAATCATATGAGTAGGGTCATGAATATACTTTTTCAACAGAGAAACATGAAATACATTATGAATTCTTAGATTAGCTAGAAGTGCAAGTTGATATGCTACAGGTCCAATTCGAGCTAGTATCTCAAAGGGCCCACAAAACCTGGGTGCCATCTTGGCATAGTTCCCCAACTTCAGCGAGCTTTTTCGGGCTTTGACTTTCAAATAAACATGGTCTCCCACTTGAAATTCCAAGTGTCTTATTTTCTGATCTGCATAACTCTTCTGTCTGTCCTATACTTCTTTCAAGTTCTGTTGTACTTTTTTTACCGTGTTCTCCTGGAAAATTATTTCTATTTTTGGCAAATTCGAATCTGGAAATTTTTTACCATTTATGGCAATTCTAAATTTCGAATTTAATAATTGTATTTAATTATTGTGAATGTTGGGCAGAGATCTGTTTGGACTCAACTAACTATTTGACTATGACACTTGTATCACAACAGAATATTTATATTAACTACAGGAGGACAAATGGAATAGCCATGTTAAAAATCAGTTGACCATGACTCCATGAGTGGGGAACAAGTTGGAATTGCCTCTAGGCTGATGATTACAAGTGGAAAATCAGTTATTTGGCCACTGGCATCCCCTGAAAGTCAGGGATTAAGAAATCTGTGAAAATCCCCAAAGGAGGGAAAATACCTGGGCAAAATTGATAAATAGCATATGCGAGGAGGCAGGACGCTGCCAAGTATGTGGGGAAAGAATTCCTGAGCTCTCTTGTTGTTATGAACACTATGGATTGAGTGTGAGGTAGGAGGAGCTTGCTGAAACAGGATCTCGTTTTTGTTATGAGGACTATTGAGTAAGTGTGAGGCAAGAGGATAACTGTTGGAATTGAAGGACATAGCTAAGGAGGAGTTTTTCAAGTTCTCCCTCATGGATTCATGGTCAGGCTAGTGGGTGAATCGGACAAGTAGATTTGGCTGCCCTGTTCTACGGTTGGGAGGAATGTGATTGTTCCCTTGTCTTCCCGTGGATTGGATTCAGATATGTTAAGTTTCCCCTCTCTATTATGAGTGGTTATGTATTTTGATGTTATGTATCTATTGAATCTGAACTGGAATAAGCTACATTCTCTTTCTGTATGACCCTTTTTGCATCTGGTGTATTGTATCTAATTAAATTGGAACTGTAATGTTTTCCATTTTTGTTTGTTGTGGGGATTATACGTGAAGGAAATCTGTAACTGTATTTATATAAGTAAGTACGGAAAGGAGGAGATTAATGACAATGAGGTAGATCCTCTCTGTAGATACATCCCCATGAAACCAAACTCAGATCCCTCGGAACATCTTTTATAATGACCAATCTCTGATGGAATGATATATTTAATCATATATTTACATAGATGCACAGATCCAATACTGTTGACGTTTAATGCATTGATTAAAATAGGCTCTAAGTGAATATTATAAGAATATACCATACATAAAATTTTATCCTTTGTACCCTTCTGTGTGTGGGAGATTCATAAGACCTTAGGCTTTCGGGATTCTATGAGGAAAACTCAGTCCAACTTTCTTTTGGCCTTTCAGAGGTTCATGTGTATTGATGTATGGATTCTGAACTTGCAAAGTTCTGAATCCCAAAACCCCTAAGCTTCCTCTTTTCACATTTCAGAAGTTGGTTACATAAGAGGTTTGGTCATTTGAACTCACGAAGTTCCGAACCCCAAAACCCCCGAAAAGCGGGACCCACATTCTCCTTTTCGCATATTTTCGAAAGTTTGTTTATGCTAGATGTTGGCGTTTGAAACCTCGAAGCTTTCACCTTTCGGAATTCGGGAATTGTAGTGTGTTGTTGTTTGGTAGTTGCAAACCCTAAAACCCTGAATCCCGAAATCCTGAAGTGTTGCCCTACATCCTTTCCCCTTTAGGAATTTTCAGAGTTGTTGTGTGTGGTTGTTTGGGGTTACAAACCCTGAAACCCCAAATCCCGAAATCCCGAAGTGTTGGTCCCACATCTTTTCACTTTTATAAATTTGGGAGTTGTAGTGTGTTGTTGTTTGGTAGTTGCAAACCCCGAAACCCCAAATCCCAAAATCCCAAAGTGTTGTCCTACATCCTTTCGCCTTTCAGAATTCGGGAATGGTTGTGTGTCGTGGTTTGACATTTGAAACCCCGAAATCCTGAAGTATTAGTTCCACGTTATTTTCTTTTCGCATCTTTTCGGGAATTATGGTATGTTGGATGTTTGGCTACGAAAACCATGAAACCCCGAATCTCGAAATCCCGAAATGTGGGTCTCACCTTTTTCTTTCTCACATTTCAAAAATTTGTGTATGTCAAGGTTTGGACATTGGAACTCATGAAGTTTTGAATCCCGAAATTCGAAGTGCAGGACCCACCTTCCTTTTTTCGGATTTCAGAGGTTTGTACATGTGGTTGTTTGGGCACTTGCACTCGCGAAATCCCGAACTCCGATTTCCCGAAGTACTAATCACATTTCATTTTATTTTTTTCGGAGTTGTAGTGTGTTGATGTTTTGACTTTTGTATTCACGAAAACCCGAACCCTGAAACCCCGAAGTACTCGACATCTTGTCACAATTTTAGGAAATGTTGTGTGTTGATGTCTGTCTCTTGTACTCACAAAGCCCTAAATCCCGAAACCCCGAAATGATGGCCCACATTCGTTCCGTATTTTGGATTTCGGCAAACCACCGGGTCCTTTATTTTGTTCGGCACTTGTGATCACCAAAACCCGATTGACCTCTGTTCTTCACAAAGTTGTAGGAACTTAGAATAAACTTATTGTTATGGGAACAACCCTATTAATTTAATGAATGGACTGGTAAAAGAACGTTGAGGAGTCTTCATCCCGGATAGAGGTACAGAAGTAACAGACCACTTTACAAGTCGATTGTATTGCGAACAGAGGGTAATTTTTCTATGTAGGGTTTTGGTCATAAAAATCCCAAAGTTGTTTGTATTGTTAAGACTGTGGTAGTGTTATAGGTACTAACATAAAAGAGGGTAATTATAAATTTTAGGATCTTAATTTTGAAGTGGTGAGTAAATACTCATTATATCATCGTTTAGAAAACTTAAGTTGAATGGTAAGGACAGTCGATGACAATAAGGACTCTAAACAAACCGTCAGACACAAGTCTTCTAACAGCAAAGCTTACTTGCTTGAGATCTCGAAACGTTTCAAGGATAAATGTACAAAAAAATATATATATATGGTGATTTTTGAGGTACATTACATATGGTATCAGAGCCAAAGTTACAACACTGGGCCTGAACAGGGCCACATTAATTGCTTAGTATATATTCTGATTTATGAAAAGCTAATAAAACCTGTGGATTACAAACAGAAATATTTTCTGTTTTTTGTTGAATAATGGCAGCCCAAGAAGGTGCAGAAATCAGGGTGGAAGAGAATTCGCAACAAGGACCTCCTGGAGATCCAAGGCATAACAGTGATGGAAGCTCACCCACAGAGGTGTTGTAAACAATGAGAAACCTTATTGTTGAACTACAAGTTTTCAAGGTTGACAATGAAAAATTGAAGAAGGCACAGCAGGAACAACAAGAGATAAATGAAGTCCTACTGCATAGTATAGTAACCAAGAAAAGTCCAAAATATGATAACCAGGAGGAAGAGTTCAGCAAAAGGGCCTCCAAGAATTCTCGTGTGAAAATAGAAAAAGGTGACAGTTTGTCTGAAGGGACACCTTTAGCTGAAGATAAAACCATACCAGACAGAAAAAGAAAACAAACAGACCACCTTGAAGGAAAATTTAAAAATATTAAACCAACTACTTTTGATGAAGAATCCAGGACAGGAGAAGAAGTCGAGGCATGGTTGTTGAACATCAAAAAATACTTCCAAATCTACAACTATTCCAGCAACATGAAGGTCAGAATGGCCATCTACAATCTGAAGGGGAAGGCCAGCATTTGGTGGCAGGCCCTGAAATTGGCCAAGGGCCTAAAGGAGAAACAGTTAGAATGGTCTGACTTTAAGAAGTATTTTAAGAAACAATACCTTTTTGCAAGCTATTATGAAAGGAAGACAAAAGAATTTTATGAGTTACGACTCGGACAAATGATAATGGAGGACCTTATAAATAAATTTCTGGAACTACTAAGGTTCATACCATACATCCGGGAGGATAAGGTAAAAATCCAATGATTCTTAAGATGTTTACCACAGTCATACAGAGACATAATTGAGTTTGACAACCCCAAATCCTTGAGTGAGGCATTCAGGAAAGCACGAATGTGCTATGACCAGTATAAGCAGTCGGTATAGTTTCCCAAGATATAGAAGGATAAGAAGCAAGATGGAATAAACCAGCGAAAGAAGGGATATCAACCATCTCCTTATTGGAATGCAGAAAAAAATTTCCCAAGGAAGGATTTTCACTCCAATCATTCAAACACGCAAGGCAGCAGTAAACCGATAAACCTGGGAACGAAGAAGTTTGGGGACAACTCTCGTGAGCCATTAAAGTGTTGGGAGTGTGGAGATCCTCATCTAAGGAGGAACTATCCACGTTTAATTGCAGCAAACAGATCTGCCATCCACAATTTGCAGGAAGCCTTGACAGTAGGAGACATGGGCAGAAGTTTGCATCGGATAAATGCAGCCATAGATGGTCGACAAGCTGACCACCAGTCCTCGGTGGTAGATATTGAAGGTAAAATCCATGACACTCAAATTTCTGTTTTAATTGTCCCTGGAGCTACGTTAAGTTATATTACTCCCGATGTGGTAGAGTCGAATAAACTTAAGAAACAAAAGCATGCAAAATCTTGGCTTGTACAACTAGCAACATCGACTAAAAGAAAAGTAGTTAACTTTATTTATGATCTTGAGTTCAGTTTAGATGGTCAAAAGATAAGGACCAATCTGAACATCCTACCACTAGGGTCTTATGATATGATTATCGGGATGGATTGGTTGGAACAACACAAAGCAGTACTAGACTGTTATACAAAGATACTTAGCTACAAAGACAATTTTGGCACTATTATAACAACCCAAGGCATACCAAAACCTATGTCAGTCAGACAAGTTTCAACGATGCAATTCAAGAAATGTATTAGAAAGGGATGTCAAGTTTACGCCATCCAAGTGATGAATCTTTTAGAAAAATAAAATAAACCCAAGTTAGAAGACTTTGTTGTCCTACGTGAATTCAGAGACATGTTTGTTGATGAGATACCAAAATTGCCTCCTAGGAGAGAAATAGATTTCTCCATAGACCTACTACCCGGATCAACCCCTATCTCAAAAGCACCCTACCGAATGAGTCTACCAGAACTGATAGAATTAAAAATACAATTACAGGAATTGTTGGATAAAGAGTATATCAGACCAAGTGTCTCGCCATGGGGAGTACCAGTCCTCTTTGTGAAAAAGAAAGATGGTACTCTAAGACTATGTATCGATTATAGACAACTGAACAAAGTGACCATTAAGAAAAAATACCCCTTACCCAGGATAAATGATCTGTTCGATCAAGTTGGTGGGGCCAAGATCTTCTCAAAATTGGATTTACGATCCGGTTATCATCAAGTTAGGATAAAAGACCAGGACATAAACAAAATAGCTTTTCGAACAAGATACAGACACTACGAATAGTTCTGCAAACACTAAGGAAACACAAACTATACGCAAAATTCGACAAATGTGATTTTTATCAAAAAGAAATACAATATTTAGGACATGCCATTTCCTCGGAAGGTATTGTCGTAGACCCGGAAAAGATAAAATCCATTATGGAATGGTCGGTGACTAAGGATGTGGCATATGTCCGGTCATTCATGAGAATCACCAGATATTATCGCAGATTTATAGAAGGGTTTTCCAAGATAGCCTACCCTATCACATCATTACAAAAGAAAGGGACCAAGTTTAACTAGTCACAAAAGTGTCAAGACAGTTTTAATAGGCTAAAGGAATTATTGACATCAGCGCCCATCTTGAAAGTAGAGGACCCAGATAAAGACTTCATGGTATGCGTTGATGCAAGTAAAGAGGGACTAGGTGGTGTTCTAACTCAGGAAGGGCACGTGATTTGTTATGAGTCCCATAAATTAAAGGAACACGAGCAAAATTATGTCACTCGTGACTTAGAATTGGTAGCAGTAATACATGCCTTAAAAATGTGGTGACACTATATAATGGGCAGGAAATTCTTACTATTGACAGATAATAGTGGAGTGAAATATATGTTTAACCAACCAGACCTTAATGCAAGACAAGCAAGGTGGATAGATTTCTTGAGAGAATTCGACTTCGAGGTCAGACATATCAAGGGAAAGGAGAATAAAGTAGCAGATGCTTTAAGCAGAAGATTCCATGGGTTATTTGAGATAAATATTAGCAAGGCATAAAGTGACCTGGAACAAAGAGTAAAAGTAGTAGGAATTAACGATGGAAAGTACACTAAGATGATGGCAGAATTGCAAAATAGTATCACAAACTCAGATAAACCAGATATAAGTATCGACAAACAAGGACTATTAAGATTTAAAAATAGACTTTACATACCAGATTCAACAGAGCTAAAATTAACTATTTTAGATGAAATGCATAAGAAACCATATTCTGGCCATCCAGGTTACCAGAAAACAATAACAACACTCAGAAAACTATTATACTGGCCTAATATGAAGGGAGAAACAACAGAGTATTTGGTTAGGTGCCAAGATTGTCAGTAGGTTAAGGTCGAACACCAGCATCCAGCCAGCCTATTACAACCATTACCGGTACCAGAATGGAAATGGGAGACCATATCGCTGGACTTTATAACAGGTTTGCCTAAAACTCAAAAACAAAATGATTCTATAATGGTTGTAATCGATAAACTCAGTAAGTCTGCACACTTTATTCCTGTAAAGTCTACTTTTAAAGCTATTAACATTGCTGAAATATTCATGAAAGAATTTTTTAGACTGCATGGTATTCCTAAAATGGTGATTTCAGATAGAGACGTAAAATTCACATCCACTTTTTGGAAGGAATTATTTGCAGGGCTAAATACTAATTTAATTTCAGCACAAGTTATCATCCACAAACGGATGGATAGACCGAAAGGACAAACCAAATCATAGAGGATATGCTCTGCATGTATGTAAGAACAAAACCTAACAAGTGGGAAGACTACCTACACTTGGTAGAATTTGTGTATAACAATGGGTACCAAACTTCGACTAAGTTGAACCCTTTCGAAATACTGTACGACAGAAAGTGTACAACTCCAATTAGTTGGGGTAACCTGGCTGACAAGCTCATGGTTGGACCAGAGATGCTCCAAGAAATGGAGAACATGGTAAAGAAAGTACAACAGAACTTGAAAGAAGCACATGACAGACATAAGAGTTATGCGGATCAGAAAAGAAGACACTTGGAATTTCAAGTGGGAGACCATGTTTATTTGAAGGTCAAAGCCCGAAAAATCTCGTTGAAGTTGGGGAACTATGCCAAGTTGGCACCCAGGTTTTGTGGGCCCTTCAAGATACTAGCTCGAATTGGACCCATAGAATACCATCTTGCACTTCTAGCTAATCTAAGAATTCATAATGTATTTCATGTTTCTCTGTTGAAAAAGTATATTCATGACCCTACTCATATGATTGATTGGAACTTGGTGCAGGTGGAACCTGAGGGCAAGTTCTAGGTGGAACCCCTATGCATTCTGGACTGGAGAGAAATAGTACTTTGGAACAGAGTCATCACTCAGGTAAAGGTGCAATGGAATCACTTTAGTCCTGAGGAGGCCACTTGGGAATTGGAGGGAGATTTGCAGAAATCTCATCCAATCCTGTTCCAGGAAAGGAACGAACATTGAGGACAATGTTTTACTGAAGGGGGAAAGGATGTGACATCCCCCAAAAATAAAATATTTTTGGGGGATGTCACACATAGTACACCAGTGTTTTACGTGGAAACCCAAATCGGGAGAAAACCACAGACTATTTTATCTTATATTTCTTGAAGAATTATATTCATTGGAAGCACCAACTTCCTTTGTTTTCTAGCTGCAACTGGAAGTAGGCTCAAACCCCCTGTTTTCTCAGGCTACAACCTGAGGGAAGATCCAACTCTCCAATTCTCTGGATACAGCTAGAAAGAGGCTACAACCCCTTATGTTCTCTGACTACAACCAAAAAGAGGCTACAACCCCCTATGTTCTTCGGCTACAATCGGAAGGTGACTACAACCACCTATCCTTGCCCTGTCCAAGTAGAATGATGGAACCACTATCACACTATCACTGTGAGATATACCATTGTAAACATGTACCAATAAACCTGAAACATGCATCAACCATGCATAAACCTGTACCTCAACCTATAATCAACCTGTACCATAAACAAGTGCATCAACCATGCACCAACTTGTACCAAACAATTTGTAATCAACCTGTAACATAAACAAGTGAAACCAACCATGTACCAATCATGTTTCAATTACTCATCAACTATGACTCATCAATATGTACCAACATCATCAACTATACACCTCATGTATGTGTCAACTCATCAACTACTAGTCTCACCCATGTACCCAACTTGTACCTCAACCAAAATCCCTCATCAATTTCATCATCCAAATATGATTTGTAAATCTGTAATAGACCTGGTGTATATGATCACATACCTACAAACCTTCCTTAACTTTAACAACAAGAGACTATCATTTTTATCAAACATTTCTTTAGTCTCACAAGACTAGTTTTGGATTAGTCAACAACTCTAACTTGAAATAATCATAACTTTGTACCTATAATGAATAAATATCTGAAACTGACACACAATTTTATTCAGTGTGTTTTATGAAATTCCTCCAAGTGTCACTACTTGGAACCTCTTAGAAAAGGAGTTATGGAAAAAATGACACATCTTGCTGAATTCTGGCTTATTCTAGAGAGCAACCGTGTAGAGCGTGCCCCGCGCGGAATATTTGTTGAATTGATCTAAAAATGTTACAAAGAATACTAAAGACCATAATATAACCAACACATTTGTTAATACTTAATTTGGATCTTTTATGAATAAGTTATGATGCTTTTACTCGAAACACCTGTTTTTGACTAGTTTCAAGACTAGCCACAAACCCTATTTTCCACGGAGTGTAACTCCAAAAATACAACGACCCACAAGATGATTTTTTTTTTAAATATACTTGGATATTTTTCCTCAATGGAATAGAAATTTAACGGTCTGAATCATTCCAAAAAAAATATTATTGCAAAAATGGTGAGATGACCTGAAAAAAACAGACCTTAGAAAGCATCATCAAAAGAATTTATCCTTCCTTGAATTCTGGCCTTCTTTTATTCACTTTCCTTAGAAATTTGGCTTAGATATCATTTGGTTACCTCAGACACCTATAAGTATTCAATATGATGAAGTGTGTCTTAAATGAGAGATCCTTGCCTCTTATTTATACTCTCCAAGTAGTTTCCTTAAAAACATCTTCTAGGTCACTTTGTCCACTTTCCCTATTTTAGGGTAAACCCACTTCTAATTTCTCCATTAAATTTATTATTGAATTAATTTATTTTGTATGCAATTTGAATTATAGTACAATCATCACTTCACTTTATTATTTACCTATTAAAATCTCTTAAACCACTTGGACTACTTTGACCTTTTGGGGCTTCTAGATGACATATAAGGGTCCTCCAACTTCGTAAGGCCATAACTCTCAAACCGTGAAGATTTATGTGATGTTCCACATACCACCAGAAAAAGAATGACATGTACTATCCATATAGAATAGTATTACCTAAAAATATATCAAAACTCATACCGTTATCCATCAAACAAACTTGGGTTCATTACTCAAACCTGGGTTCTCCAACTTCTCATGGCCATAACTCTCTAACCGTGAGGAGTTATGTGACGTTCCACACACCACCGGAAATGGCATGACAAGAAATATCCATAAAGGATAGTTTCACTATCAAATTCACTAATGTTCATCTCATTATTCCACAAATAATCATGGGTTCTATAACCATACTTCTAGGATAACTCAATCCGCAAAGCATCTTCCCGTGAGGGATTTCACCATAAGGGGAACACTTTGGAGTTCATCCATTTATACTCATTATCAACCATGACAAGACAATAATGAGTCATCTTTACATAAAAAAATATTGGGTCCATTACCCAACCTTTGTGCAACAGGGCTTTCTTCAAGGGTTGACATCAATGACAACCAACCTTAATCAACAAAACGGACGATTCCATGAAATAGTCATACCCATGTTTGTTTATTGTTGTACATATAGAGCACATCGACAAGTATAAGACCGAGGATGATGTTCCTTTAAGGGGGAGGTGATTTTAATGTTAATTTTTTCAATATCCCACCCAGTTTCAGTCTCACTGAATTTTCTACCAAATTTAAATGCCAAACTCAGTTTCAGCACTGTTTCAGCATATGCTACAGCGGTGTTTCAGCATCTGCTCACAGTGGTG
>JZKD02S1671762.1:346240-370215 GCA_000966675.3 Picea glauca
TCTTTAGTTAGTAAATTCAATATCTAAAACTTAAGGAAAGCGTCATGTTATGGTGTGTTTTGTTCTAGATCTAGGTGGATCTAGGGAGATCAGTTAGTGTCTGCACCTACCGATTTGTCCTATAACAAAATTGGCGACTCCACTGGGGAACAAATTGTTTCCTAGTTCGTCTAGTTTTCCTTCCTTTGATTGCTTTTTTTCTGGTTTCTGAGTCTGTGGGACATCCATCCAGACTCTCTAGATCTAGAAGTTCACTTAGATTCTCTGTCCTTTTTCAAAATTTTCTTTGATTACAGACATTCTCACACTGTACCTCTCTACATCCTGTGAAAACCATTGATTTTCGCACCCTGTTGTTAGATCCCGTGCGAACTTCTTGCACCCTACCAGTGTCTAGCCTGCGAGAATACCTAATTCTCACACTGTACTCTACTGCTAGGCTGCGAACATGTTTGTAAACTTTTTTGGATTGGGTCTTGTCATATTTTGATGACCCAGTTTTGCTTTGATCAGCTGGATTGAACTTTTGGAGCCTATATTGATCTGTTTACAGTCTGCTTGACATTCTTTAAATTTCTTTTAGCCATCTTTGCTTTGTTTGGTTTTGAAGGATTAATATCTTTCTTTGAGTGTCTTTCAATTACAAAGCATGTGTTTTCTTTAGGATTGTTTAGGGAAAGATCAAATTTCTTCTGAATAGTTCTCTTTAAAATAAAACTTTTAGTTTGGGTTTCTTTGTTTTAATAAATTTCATTATTGTTTTTAGTGAAATTTTTGTAAAAAAAAGATTTGATTTCTTGCTTTATACTTTATATTAGATTGGAGGCATCCTTGCATTTGAAGTAGCGAAATTGTATGATTCTTGGCATTTTTTGGTCTTAAATTCTGAAAAAATTTCCCCCTCATGGCCGGGGGGGGGGGCATGAATCGTGTATTAGTATATAGTCTCTTTGAATCATTTTTTTTTGAGGATATTGATATTGATGAGTTTTAAAATTTTGGGACATTATGCATATGGGAATGATAAATGTTTTCTCCTTCTCGTAGCATAGCTTTCATTGAAATGAAAAGATTGCATCTTTATCTCTTTGCATAACTTTCGAGTCGGTCAAAACACCATATTGTCCATGCCATTTTCCTTTTGAGTAACAACAGCCATAAAATAAAGCGCTTATCAAATTGATTAGACATTTTAATGTTTTTCTGGTAGCAAACCTACATTAGATTAGTTGTAGGGCTTTGGAATAGGTGTGAAAGATAACTTTCCAAAACTGCAAACAAACATAGAATCTTGTGATAGGGAGAGTTAAATCCACTTGCTACATTTTGTCCTAGGAAGCCCTTCTCACACAAGGGTCAATCACGAGGTCGCATTAAGACTGACAAAGTTACTCACCCTGCTTTGTTGGTTTTGGTGTAGAGATTGCGCGTATTATGGGGGTCGCTTGAAGGTATACCCACATTTATGAGTGGAAGCTTTTCGGGTTGATTTCAGGCTAGATACCCTACCTTTGCGCATGGATCGGACTGTCGACTATTTCCCCAGGAAACACTGTAATAATTGGTAACCTTAGTGGCCCATCTCTCTAGGTTCTTTACACGAGGTGATTGTGGAGGGGAAAGTCTTCACGGTACCTGGAATCGATTTTGGCCAAACTCACTCAGGCTCCTTGGAGGGTATAGCCACGATTATGTGTGGGAGATTGCACCAAGGCATAAGTCTATTAAGCAGGTCGTCAATGTAACTTTTCCACCCGCTCTATCTCAACCCCTTCTTACTTTGTTTCTGTGACGTTGGATTTCATCACCAACTAGTGTGCTCATTGTGAGAAGGTTTTGTTTGCTTACTAGATTTTTAACATGTGTTGTTTGTTTTCCCTAGAGGACTCTAGATTGGATATTTATTTTATGGCGTCAGTTCCCGAAATGACAAATGAAGGAACCCCTTTACCAAGAAAACCTTTTGTTTTTCCTTCTTATGGAAACATTGGTCCTCCTCACATCGCCACTTTGAGCATTCCAAGTCTCACAATTGGATTACCGGTATGGTTGTTTTCCACTCAGGTAATCCCGAATCCAGTTAGTGCTTCAGCTGTAAGCACTTCCCCCCAAGAGCATCAACCTCATGTTGATCCTTCACCTTCTTCACTAGTAAATTGTTCTTCGCCTTCTTCGCTTGCAAGGTCTCCTTCCGTTTCATCTTCTTCGTCAAGTGAAAGTTCTGAAGCCAATAACTCGGTGGATAAGAAAAAGAAGAAAAGGAAGAATAAGGAGAAGAAAAATAAACAAGTGTCAAAACCTCCAACCACTACTAAACATGTTGGAAAACAACCAGTTACTATTAATCGTGATGGGAGTGTTGATGATGTCAAGATCACCCAAACAACTCGTAAGCCTAAGTACCCTTGTAGGCTTTGTAAGAGTAGCCATCTTCTTAAGGATTGTCCTAGTCTATCCAAGGTCATAGAAGCATGGTCTACATCTCCTTTCCAGTCCACATGGTCTACCTCTTAACAACATGTTGATGACCCCTCGTCAACTAGTCAAGATACCGTTGAGAAGAAGAAAAGTAGAGTCAAGTTCCCATGCATGCTATGCAAAGGGAGTCATCTCACTCACCTTTGCCCTCGTATGGATGAAGCCTCGAAATTACTGGAAAATATGACTGTTTCATAGCCTCAACTTCCAGCTGCTTATCGCAATCTTACTCTTGACCCCCCTATAGTTGATGAAATGATCACTTCGGTCCCTTCATCAGTCAATCCGGTTGATCATGTCATCAATCTGGTCACATCCTTAGTTGAAGCAATTGACAAAGTGGTTGATCCGATATCATCCTCGGTCAATCCCACTCTCCCCTCAGAGAGTGAAACTAAAGCGGTCGATCCAATCCCATCCTTGGTCGATCCCACTCTCCCGTTAGAGAGTGTCACCCAAGTGGTCGATCCATTTCCATCTGTCGACCCCATTCTCTCCTTGGAGAATGAAACTCAAGTGGTCGATCTGATCTCTCCATCGATCAATCCTACTCTCCCGCTAGAGAGTAAACCCGACATTGCCCAAGTTTTTCTCGTTGATACAAACTCTACCGTGTCGGGGGGAATTCCTCCTTCTCCCGTGGAACCTCCTCCAAGTAATGAGGCCATCCGTTTCGATTGGGGTGTGCTAACTGGACCTCGTCTTCCCTCTCACATTCCTTTCCAGATTACAACATAGGTTTGTGGTTGGGATGTTCCTCAGACGCTGATAGATGAAGGTGCGTTCATTAGTATTTTGTCCTCTATTGCTTGGCAGGCTTTGGGTTGTCCTCAGCTTGCGCTGGTTACGCAAAATCTATTAGCTTTTAACAGAAGAACCAGTCAACCTTTAGGGACCCTTCCTCAGTTTCCTGTAACTTTGGGAGGGAAAATTATCTTTATTAACGTCATGGTAGTCCAAGACCCCTTGGATTTCTCCTTACTCCTTGGGCGAGATTATGTCTATGCCATGAAAGCTATTGTGTCTACTCTTTTTTGTGTGATATATTTCCCTCACGATGGATGAGTTGAGACTATTGATCAACTTTCATTCATTGCCCTCGACTGGATTGCCTCCATAAATGGTTCTTATATGCAGACGGTATCGCCCCCGCCACAGGTCACATATGTAGCATTGTCTCCCATGGCTTTAAATTCTGATGACTTAGATCCAGTAGTTGACATGGTGATCTCTTCGATAGGGTTGTTAGAGCGTGATCTCCTTACCCCTGTCGCAACCCTCGACATGTGTTCCTTCCAGAGTGTGTTCCTTCCATCTAGTGAAGATCTCTTGGAAGCTATGACCGAGTTTTGTCCCTTGAGATGGTGTCCTTATGGAGCATTGTCCTCTTGGAGACCATGATCAAGAAGAGAGTTGCGAGGATATTTTTGCGTTTCTGTGGAAACCTCGTTAAAAAACAAAATAGATATTATGAGCATAGTTCCTTTTTTTGTGTCAAGCTCGTTAAAAAATGAAACTGAGGTCTGGGGATTACACCTAGAGTCACGAGCATAGTTCTTCTACTGTGTCAAGCTTGTTAAAAAATGAAACAACTTCCCCCTCTCTGTTGAGTGAAGTCCTTCGTCTAGTATTTGAAGATTCCTTTCCTCCGCCTTTGCAGTTGGACGAAACGAAGCTTGGGGGGAAATGCTTTCGACCTCTGGACTTCATGCTAAATTTAGAGCCGCTATTTTCTTAAGCTGGGGGCTAAGTACCAACCATCCCGGTGTTATGCGTTGGGAAGTCTAAGCATAGTTTTCTATGGTTCAAGCTTGTGTAAAATTGAAACCACTTACCTCAAGCATAGTTTCCTCTGGTTCAATCTTGTGTAAAAATGAAACCAGGTCCAAGCATAGTTTTGTTTTGTTTTAAATCTTGTGTAAAAATGAAAGCAATCCTGAGATTAGTCTTTGTTCTTTCTCATGCTCGTAAATACATGAGAATAAGTTACCGAGCTTAGTATTTGTTCTTTCTCGTTCTCGTAAATCAATGAGAATGTAACCGAGTAAAATTTTATCACTTTTTCGAACTCATAAAGGTTATACAAAAAAGGAACCCCCTGGAGTTCCCTTTAATCTCTTTTCAGACTCTCTAAACATGAAAAGATTGCCGAGCGATCTTGTTTTTTTCACCCTCGTTAAAGTATTTGAAGAAAACATCCATTGAGAAATAGTTTATCTCTTTTTTGGTCTCATCAGACTAATTTACGAAAAAGGAATTGAGAGAGTTCTCTTTAAGTGTTTTTTAGACTCTATAAACATGAAAAACCCCTGAGTTTTCTTTCTTTGGACTCACAAAACAAACATTGAAAGGCCCATGTGGGACCGAACCACTCCTTCCTAGGGTTCTCTAAACATACTCAGAGGGACTCATCCGAAGGATGAGATTACATAAAAAAGCATATGTTATCCTCCTCAAGCTTGTGTAAAAATAAAGAGGTACTCGCCGAAAATGGTGGGGGAAAATTTGGGAAAGAAATGTGTCTAAACCTGTATTCTATTGAAGAGTCTCTTTTGAACATGACACCCTTTCACTCGCCTTGTGTCTAGGTTGGAAAATCCGCTTGTCTCTTGATCATACTCCTTTATAAGATTACAAATTGGTCTATGATCCCTGTTGTTGAGTCAGTATTTCCAAGACAGTTGTCGTGTCGTCAATATGTTCAAAGAGAAGTTCAACCCGGAAATCTTTCTTTTGCGTCGGCCATTTATGCAGTCCTTAAGCCTTCTATTGTGTCGGTCATCCCTGAGCCAGTCCTGAATCACTTGTTACTCTGATCTACTTCAAATCTTGTTACTCGTTTCATGTCATTGATGTGGGATACATTAAGGCCCTCCTGTGACGAGTCTTTTCCTGTCGACTTCAACTCATTATCCAGGAATTAGACTTAGAAACTAATTGGTACCTGGGAACTTGCATGCCTCAATGGTAGGTTTCCTCGCTTTCGACAGTGGGTTTTCATTATTGACCCCCGATCGAGAGATTCCACTGAGTGTTCGACTTCAGCTCATTAATTCACATTCATTAGATTGTACTAGTGTACCTTGGGAGTCATTGAAATTAATGGTGATTTCCCTCGCACTTGTTAACGATATACACTAATGACCAATAATCAAGTGGTTTCTACCATGTTCAACTTCAACACATGTATTCACATGGTTAGATTCGTACTATAGAGTGGTCGAGATGAAGACCCTGGATCTTTTCTGACAGATTCAGGTTGCGTTGGAGCATATTCAGTTTGTACTGTTGCATAGATCCACATTGTATGTATGGTGGCTATGTTAAAATTTGAGTCATTAACACATGGATCCATAGTGTATTTTTGGTGGCTATGTTCAGATTTGATTCATAATGACATGGATCCACAGTGTATGTTTGGTGGCCATGACTTGTATTACTTGACATAGATCTTTGCATGTTGACATTTATGCTTTGAGTCATTTGTATTCTGAGTATGGGATTTCCTACCTCAGTGATGATATATTATTGTACTGTATTTCCTTGTTTGTTGGCAGGTTTCTGACCGACTGTTCCTTGTTCCTTACACACACTCGACAAAGTATTTCAGCTATCACTCTGTTCTAACTTCATACTTTGGGGGGTTCTCTGTTACACGTTATTTTCGTCATCCTTATGACCATTAATGATGTAAACCTATCTTTTGCCTTCAGAGGGGTCAGTGGCCTGAGTTCGTGAAGAGAGAAGGGAGAAGAACTTTTCCTGAGAAAATAAGTTGCATTTTCCTTTGTAAAAACCCTATAAAAAAGGAAGTTTGCAGGCTGCATTATAGCTGGGGTGCGAGAATGCCTAATTCTTGCATGCTGCATCATAGCTAGGTTGCGAGGAGTTCGCAGTTTTCTCTATAGGCAGGGTGTGAGAATGCTTACACATGGGAAAAACGAGCGTTTTCTCGAATCTTCTAGAAGGAGAAACTTCCATGGTGAGGTGGCATCCACATGGTTTGGATCTTACTCGCTTTCATGATTTAATGGGATCATCCTAACCTCCTCACCTTATCCTCTTTAGCTTATAAAAGGAGAGGAGCTCTCATGGAGAAGGTCTAAGTTGGATTTGGCTTGGAATTATTAGCTTGGTTGGAGTGTCTTTGAGTTTTGCCTTTGTCAAGATAGATTGTGAGTATTATCAGATCTATGCTCTCAGAATTCTTGGAGTAGACGTGTGTGGGGAACAAAGGACAGTTGGAAGGGACCTTACGGCATCAAGGCCATGGTTGTAATCTCTCTTTCACATTTAATATGATACAGTAATATGATTCTTTCCTATAAAGCTTGTTATGTTTTATTGTATGATTCCTTGATGTAGTAATGTATGTTCTTTTATAGGTCCCTTAGTGATCATCTTTCTAAATATGTATTTGTTTTTTTACATGCAAGCCTATCCAACACTATCCATCAATCTATACGTACATTTATTATGCTAAAACTAGTGAATAAAGAATCTATTGTCATACATTATGCTGACTGACTTCCTATGATCTTGGTTAAACAACACTCTCTCTCGGGTCGTAAGTGGTCTCGGATAAGTAGCTGCACTGGCTGTGAACCCACATAGGCCCAGGTCAGTCTCCTTGTAAGTATAAGTCTCCATGTAAGTATCTATTGGCTGCTATGGAACCTTATGCCCCGCAGGGCCATGTAGAGAAACCTTCCCTGGGTTTGGGGTAAGGGGATCAATAATCAAACATAGTCGTAGGTAATTCCAATCCTGGTAATTTCATATCTTTCAATAACATTTACTCTAATATTGTGCCAACCCCCACCCTCGTAGGGAAATATTAGAGTAAATGTTATATCAGGCTGGGGGGTGGGGAAATATTAGAGTAAATGTAATAACATTTACACTAATATTTACTCACCCCCCACCCTCATATATGTTATATGAGGGTGGGGGGTGCGACAATATTAGAGTAAATGTAATAACATTTTCTTTAATATTTCACCACCCCCCACCCTCATATATATGAGGGTGAGGGGTGCGGAAATATTAGAGTAAATGTTATAATGAGGGTGGGGGATGGGGCAATATTAGAGTAAATGTAATATTAGAGTAAATGTTATTACATTTACTCTAATATTTCCCCAACCCCCACCCTCATACAACATTTACATATATGAGGGTGGGGGTAGGGCAATATTAGTGTAAATGTTATTACATTTACTCTAATATTTCCCCACCCCCCACCCTCATACAACATTTACTCTAATATTTCCCCACCCCCCATATATGAGGGTGGGGGGTGGCGCAATATTAGAGCAAATGTTATGTGAAAACAAACATTTTTAATTGGCGTAGTCTAAATGTTTTAGGTTTTTTACTTTTCGACAACTATTACTGGAATACGACAACGTAATTGTTGGTGAAATCGCAACTTCAGATTTCTTAATTCATTTTTTTGAATGCCTAAATCGATTCGACTTCCTCAAAAACCCTTAGAGCACCGACAATATGTAATCTCAACCATTGAAATATGCGATTTTCTAAATCTCTAAGCAAATTTTAGGCAAAACGTGTCGAAAAAAATACCCAAAAAATAGTAAAAACTTAGAACATTTAGACTATGTATTTTTAATTATGTCAATATTTTTTTATAATACTTTTAAATTAGTTGAAAAATTAAAAAAATAAATTACTCTTATATTCTTCTTAGAAAAATGGAGCAAACACTATGTACATTAACTTAGTTAATTTTATGAAAATTTTATCTTCTTAAAATTCATTTAAGAATGGTATATTACTCTAAAATCTAAGTAAATTGGTGAAAAATTACCACAATTAACCTATATTCAATTTTAATACATTATAGAATTTTATAATTTTATATAAAAATTCATATATAAAAACAATGATTCTACACTTTTTATGAAATAATATTTTCTACAATAATCGTATATAGATTGAGTGAGTTTAATGATTAAGAACTTGTGTTTCCTCCTAAGAGGTCATAAGTTCAAATCCAGAGGAGGTAGGGTATTTATACCTCCGTAGAATTTACCAATCAAATCGCTGAAAAACATTGAACTTTTAATTTTTTGGCTTAGCTATATCTTCATATCTCTACTATGTCTAAGAAAAATTATTATCTCCCTCGGTTTTGTATGCTATAGAAATAATAATTTATCTTGCTTTCATATTACACGTTTTTTCTCCATGAGGAGATTTTAAACTTATGACATGATGGGATTTTATTGGATGTTAGAGAATTTAGACATGTCATCATAAGCCTCATATGGGTTATAAGGGGAGTGGAAGGGATTGGATTTTATATTGTCAAAATTCACCTGAAGAGATTTTGTTGAGAGAATCAAAGAATCAAACTATCATGAATATTTTAGAATCTTTATCATTTTATTCGAAAATATGCAAAGTTACAATTTGAAAAAAATAAATTTTTTACTTAAAAAATAAGTTATATAAAAAAATATTTTGACTTAGCGGTTCCTTAAGACTCATACAAAGGACTTAATTGAATTTAAGGGGATTGAATGCGACCAATAGATATAGAGAGAACTATTTAATCTTCTATTTCTATCATATAATGTGATTTTATGTTGTAAAACATGAGGGGATTACATGGATCTCAGGGGGATTTAACCTATTAACATAGAGGATTTCACTACATGAAGGGATTTTATATTATCCAAATTCACTTAGATTTAAATTTTTAAGCCTTTTTATTTAAAGGATTCAATCATATTTAAGAAGAACTTTCTATATTATCAAGCTTATTTACATACAATTATCATAAAAATTCATTTGGAACTTTGTAAACAACTATTTTTCTCAATTGCATATTGGGGTATCATTATGAGATTATCTATATCTAAGGGGGTTAAACCATATTTGGGAGTGTCTTCTATGTTATGAACATTAACTTTATTTAGCTCAACCACATCCTATATGTGTGTTGATTTTTACAACATTTTTGGGACCAAATTGTGTTGGAGATCAAAGATCAATTTTGGACACAACTTCTAGATTATGAACATTTTTCCTTCCCATGTGAACTTTGCAATGATCATGAACATGTGAAAACTTGTTAGCTAAAGGTTAAGTATTCACAAAATACATATAGGAATAATAGGAAGCCTTCCTTGTGGGAACACTTGAAGGAAGAACACCATTGGGTGGAAACTCTAGAAAGATCTCAGAGGAAATTACATTGACAACTCCAAAATATGCTACTATTCCTTCTCCATATGTGTGTGACAAATATAGTGACATGATCACGAATCTGCATGCATCTTCATTCCTATTTATCTTACTATTGGAAGATTCTTCAGGAATGGTGAAGTGATGGAATGGATTTGATTTTTTGGATCGAGAAAGGGACCCAACTCTTAAGGTTCCTCTAAATGTGGAAAATTAATTATTAATGATCAATCCTCCAAAAATCCCCAATTAGAAGACTATTACCAGACAATTGAATTGATTAAATTATGCTACATTTTAATTAGCAATCTGAGATTTGTAAAATGATGAGATGAGAACACAATATGTGCAAGATCAGAGCCTACTCTAAAGAATGCATTTAGAAATATTCAAATTGCTAGTAGGCTAAGGGTCAAATTAGATGAAATATAAGCTATCTAAGAAAATGCAAGAGAAATCATTGGAATCAACATCTACTAGAATTGTAGTTTTATAATCATTATATATTTCACTTGTTCATAGTGTTCATGTAACCAATGTTTGTTCAATTCAGTAGATGAAGATGGAAGTGAATTGAAAATAAACTCAGAACACAACTATAAACTAATTATCTTTTATAGGGATCAATCACTTAGTCTAACTGTTATTTGAATTGAAGTTGTAAACCATGAGTTACAATATTTCACTATGTATGCAGATTGGAGTGTTACTGTAACTTAAATATCTATTTAATTCATTCATCAATAAGACCAGTGATATTCTTGTAATTTCTAAGCACAAAAAAAAACATGGAAATAAAGTAAACTAAAACAAGAATTAAATATGTGAATTAAATCTATCTATGAAGTAATATATAAACACATAAGTTAAATACATTAAAATATACCAAGTAATATGAAACACATACCCAGTTAAGTGGCCCTCTTGACCAAGGATGTATGGCAGAGGATGTTACATATCTGAGTTAAAATCAACACACACAACACATTAAAAATGGAAAGTCAACAATATTTAGATTTATGCTCAGGATCACATTACATCAACGTCAAGATATTAACATAGCAATTCCTTCCCCTTGTAGGATTGAAGATATTGTTTATATAGAATTAAAATCATTTCCATAGATCCATACCCTATGGATTCTAGAACAAAATAACAAAAAATAGAGTATGTGGAATTTACAGATTCGAATTATCTTGGTCATTTCCCGATGAACTGTTGGACAAATCACATATAGAGAATTTTATGACAAGAATGGATGAAGTTTGGTTATATGATTCATTGAATCAATGAGGATGGATTCAATGATATTATATTTCAGGATACTCTACCACAATGCCCTTTCTTGACCTGAAGTTTGACTTGGATTCCTTAATGACTCTGTTGACTCTAGATCTTGGCATATAATACCATCTCTTGAAGAATTGGAACCACCTCCAAGTCGTGGTTTTTCCTTTCAATGCGTGCAACCTTGTGTTAGCACTAAGAGTCACCCTTTGACTGCAAGAGGGTAATCCCAGTACCCATCAGAATGTTTGGTGGATGTTGGTTTTATGAGTGGAGGTCAAATGGACGAAACTTAGTACAAGAATGATTTTAACACATAAACTGGAAAAACAATGCACTGGGAAGTGAGGGCCTCATTAACTTTAGTCAGTGATTTTAGTTTAAATGTGAGTAGAAGGAAGACTTAGTGAGAGAGGTGAAAAAGACTACTATGGGCATCCAACTTTTAAGCAGCTCGGTGAAGAAAAACTTAGGCTCAAGAGCACTCTTGAACTCAAGTTTCAGACACTGAAATATGTCACAAAAACATAATAATCAAACCTACATTATCATGAAACTACAACAACTCAACTGGATCCTCCATGCCTGAGCCTTTCATTATAAGGGGAAATAAGGTAACAAGGAAGTTGACTAAAACTAGTCACAACACTATTGTAATCGAACCTACATTACAATAGAACCACAACCCTTGACGAGATCCTCCATGCCCGAGTGTTCAAGCACAGTTTAAACAAAGAGATGAAAGAAGTTGACTTCTATTAATGTGAAAGTCTCAAATTTGATACATAAGCAAAGAACAGTTCTGGCATAAAATATTACACAGTAGGGAGCTCTTCTCAACCATTTGACCCCTAACAAAATATCGAACTGGTCTATTTATACTCAGATCAGTCCACAACTACTAGGGGTGTGATATGGCCACTCCATTCAAAGCCTTTCATCTGCGCCTTCTTCTATCATACTGTGCGTGCATCCTCTTGTTAGACACAAACTCATATCAACATGGGCTCGTAGGAAAAACCATCCATAGGGGTACCTCGGGCTGACAGTCTTCTGTCTCCATGTCCAGACCCTCCATGATTTCTAATTACTGAGTGAGTTGAGGTTTCAATCACCAGTCCTTTCTTTTAGTAACTGAACCCTCAGGATCAGGACGAGGCTTAATGCTTAGGGGAATACCACGTGCTTCTCTTGGATCCGTTGTTATATAAGCACATGATTGCAGAGCTGTCAAAGGAAGTTTGGATCCACACAACTTTTGATCCCGTAATTCACCACCTTCCACCACATAGCTCTTTCTCCATACCATGGTTTCAATTGCAGGACCTCTTAAGAATTTTATCGTTCAAGCATGTTGTGTCCTCGCAATGAAACATGGTCATTGATCTGGTCATGCTCTACGATTTGGGAAAGCCTCACTTTTATTTCCAGGCGTCTCTCTTGGATGGACCCTGGCTCATGATGCAAAGATCAATGGCCCACAACTACTTTGGGAGTTCAGGCTTCGATCCTCCTCGATGCGTAGCTCTTACAATCATCTGAAGTGCCAAATTCTCAAAGTGAGAGATCTGGTGACACATGGCCTCTTAATTTGGACGACTGATATTTACTTCGGAAGTTCAAGATTCAGGCCTTTTTCTATTGATGTCTCATGCAATTCTCTGAAGTCGAATTCCCAAAGTGAGACATCTAGCGCCACATGTCCTCTAGATTTGGATGACCGAGATTTACTTCGGGAGTTTTCTTCTGCTTTTCTTGCACAATCCTCCGAAGTAAATCTTCTGAAGTGTGAGATATGCTGACGCATGTCCTCAACCTTCAATGGCTCATATTTACTTTGGGACTTAATCCTTGTACTAATTTTGAAATCCCAATCACTCGAGAGCTGATGATATGAACTATTCATGGGATCTCCGCTGTTGAAAAATGAACCCGTCCACTGCTTGTATTTCAACCCGAAATGGAATTATTTTGAATGTTTCACTTGGACACTTCCTGTGTAGGCCACGGACTTGGATGAACTGCTACCCTTGATGGCTATATGTAATAACATTGGCTCCACAAGGGATGGCATGCTCCAGCGAGCTTCCAAGAACAGGCAGTTCCAGTGCCTTAGCTGTTGGGTTGTGGAGTCAAGCTCAGATACATTTGTTGAAGGAAACATGCTGACATGTACAATACTCTACTTACAAAAATAAAACAAACACACATGCTCCAAAAGAAGCTTATTTATGTACAATCCTAGACTAACTAGCTTTCTATAGTGAGCTAGGTGAAAAAAAACTTCCACCAGAGCCATTCAAATAACTTCCTAATTGAAAACTTATTTACTCTATCACTGGTCAGCAAGGGATAACAAAATTGTGACAACCAACTAATTTCCTTGTTACCTTATTTCCCCTTATGCTGAAAGGCTCGGGCATGGAGGATCAAGTCGAGTTGTTGTAGTTGCATGATAATGCAGGTTTGATTATTATGTTGTTGTGACATATTTCAGTATTTGAAACTTCAGTTCAAGAGTGCTCTTGAGCCTGAGTTTTTCTTAACCAAGATGCTTAAAAGCCGGATTCCCATAGCAGTCTTGTTCACCTCTCTCACTAATTATTCCTTCTACTCACATTTAAACTCAAATCACTGACTGAATTTAATGAAGCCCTCACTTCCCTGTGCATTGCTTGTCTAGTTTCTGTGTTAAAATCATTCTTATACTGAGTTTTGTCCATTTGACCTCCACTCATAAAACCAACATCCACCAAACATTATGATGGGTACCGGGCTTACCCTCTTGTGCTTAGAGGGTGGCTCTCAGTGCTAACACATTGCAAATACAAATATGATACAGGAATAAGCAGTCTCTATAGAATCTATGATTCTTATAGTGACTCGTTAATAAAATGACTTTCAAGCTAAATTGCACATAAAAGGTGAAAATATGTAAAGTTAGACAAATTTACCTTGTATATCTCCCAAACATACATATCTTGTAGATAGTGGAATACTTCTGGAAAAAAGAGGTAATGATAGGATATGAGATAGTATAGAGCATGGGTTTAGAAGGAAATTTGTGAATGAAAGTGACAAAAAGAGTTAAAAATGAGGACCCAACAGCTAGGTGCACTAAATTTAGGAGAAAGAAAGGGAAAAGGGAAGAAACAGAGGATTCTGATCCTTAACTAGAAGCTTTTTCAATCCAAAAAGTTTATTTTTTAACTTTGTAAATTAATCAAATTGGAAAGTGATCTTTTACATCGAAATTGATAATTTAATCATATAAAGAAATACATAATTAAAAACGTAAAATGTTGATATGATTCTCTCATAAAACCCTCAAGATATATTTTTCTATGTACATGCTTTACTAGAGTAATATAATTCTTGTCATGATGGCCCTTGCGGTGGACCCATGACATTTTACATAGATTCCAAGTTTGTGATAATGGGTTCTACGTGGGTTCTACCCACCATATCTCTATCCCGTTTTAGGAGGATTCCCTACCTTATCTATAAATAAGGTTAGCTAAAAGAATTTTGTGATAATGGGTTCTACGTGGGTTCTACCCACCATCTCTCTATCCTATTTTAGGAGGCTTCTGTACCTTATTTATATAAGGTCAACTAAAATTACTTGTGATGCAGGGGCATCTAATCACTAAAATAATATGAAATGTAAGTCAGATCTTAGGATCTTGACCATAGCCCAAGGAGGGGTTCCACTTGTAAATTCATTGTAGATGACATAGTTAGGGAGTATAGTCTTAGAAGATTATGGAATATGATTAGGTGTCATTCTAAGTAATGGATCATTAGGTTAAGGAATAATTCATCCTAAATAATCCCATAATTGTCGACAACATTTGATAAGGATCAGAGGATCCAAGGCTTCATTGTAGGAATTTAGAGATTTGTTTAATAAGTCATTGTAAAGGATAGGATCAAATTTCTATGTTTAGTAAACAGTTGCAAGTTTGTAGGAATCTATTAATGGGTTGGAAGCTCATCCATAATTTATATATTGTAAATCCTAAAGGCATTCAGGAGGTTGGACAGGGGTTCGAGGATGAGATACTGAAAATGTTGGTTATTCTTATGAAGCCAGGCCTATAGCATGTAACAAGAGAACTACACTAGAGTTATTATTCCTATACAATTGTAGTCTTGTTAATGAAAAAAATAAATTATGCATTTTTGTGTGATAGCGATGTACATATTGTGAATCTGAATTTGATATGTTTGTTTAATTGTTTGATCCCTAGTTGCAGGGTAGTTCAGTCTTGAGAAATGGTCGAGGAGAATGGGATTGGGCATATATCTTTCAATATGAAGTTCCAGTTTTAAAGAATTTGAAGAAAAATAATTCTTGGAAGAATTTTAACCTTTGAATCGGTTGAAGTAGAACTCATTGGGGGAATCATTAATGGTATTGAGCTAAAGGTACCATTGTATTGTGTTATTGGAGTAGGAATTCATTGAAGGAAGTCGGGTTCATAGCTATATATTGTTCTAGAGTGAGGTACGATATGGATTAGAGGGAACCTATGAAAATGCCTGAGCAACGCTGTATTGTTGTGGTAGAGATTCAATGAAGGGAATTGACATCATATGTTGTTGTTCTATATCAGAGACACAATAGTTAGAGAAAGGGATTTAATACCTGTATAGAGATGAGGTAGGATGGATGAAAATCAAACTCAGAGCATTGATGTTTAGCTTCCAAAGAAGGAGTGGAGTGAGGAGATGGCTGAATGTATTGGTTCCCATCTATAAGATCAAATATCCCTTGGAATGGAACAAGGCTATGAGTCTGCATTGAAAGGGATGAATAGTTTTGAGGAAACCATTGCAAGATCTGAATTATGGTAGGCCTAGGGACCTAGGCTTGCACCAATTTTGGTATCAGAGAAATCTTGTTCTTTGGAGGTACAGTGGAAGTGGTAGTAATTCCAAGAGTGATTGATTTGATACTTGGTCGAGTGTTATAAGTACTGCTACAATAGGTGTAGTGAAATTTTCGAGAAAAGTTTTTACATTAAAAAGAAGTAGAACCAGTTTGAGAAATCTTGCATGGAGAGTGGAGAGTGGAACAAGATATAGATATGGTAGGTGAATTCTTAAAGGAACAAAGACATGTTTGTACATGAGAAATGGTGGACAAAGAGTTTATTGTTCAAATAAGTCAGATTGAACAGAGTGTAAAGGTCTAGGACTGTTAGGTTCTAGATATTGGAGGAAATAGGTCAAAAAAAGTTGGAAGAAGATTACAATATGAATTTGTAATGAGGAGATAAGGGATATCCCTGTTTAGGGAGTGAGTGAAGGTGACTGCAAGAAGGAAATCTTGAAGAAGGAGTATTAAATACTCAAGAGGTCATGAGAGGGAAGAACCAGTGGATACCAAGAGACCAAGCTCAGGAGGGAATTTTGGTGAGGCATTGGTGGCAAGTTGAAAGAGACTTTTTCACTACAGAGGTTTAGAATGTAGTTCAGAAGAAGTTCAAGGAAGCGTAGAGAAGAAAGGGTTAAGAAATTCCAGCATTGCAATGTTGGAGAGTTGTTTGAGGTAATGTGATTTTAAGTTGTATATTTGGTTATACAGTAAATTGCTGACTCTAGGGTTAATGTGTGATTGAGAAGGACTCTGAAGTATTCTGGGAAATAATTTCTACCTTGGGAGGAAGGTAGTACAAATTTTGTTTAAGAAATAAACCTCAAAGAAATTGTGTTCTTGGTTGAGAGAACAATGGAAGAAAATAACAACAATGGTACATGCTGAAGCATACATTGACAAGAGGTAATGTTTTCTTATCTATCAGTTATGTTTTGAAGATATTAAATTATTGCAGGTAGCAAGAGGAAATGAGAAGCTGGCCATGAACCTATTTAGTTGAAGGCTATAATAAATGATGAACAAAGTTGAGTGCTGAAGGCATAAAGAAATATTTAGTGGATAAAGTAGAGTGAAAGGAAGTTTGTGACTGAACCCAGACATCAAAGTAAATTGTTGAAGATGGGAGGAGGCTTGTAGTTCTCCCAGAGAGGTGAGTAGCTGGAAAGTAACAACCTAGTATCTTTGGAAGCTGAAGAGAAAGAGTGCTCAAGAGGAGGTTTTGTGCGATAACCAAGAAGAAGAAGAGTTAACAAGAAGATGAGTTGGTACTGATGGCAAGTAGTAGACTTGTTACAAGAGGTAGAAGAGGCTTGTTGCGGCTCACAAGTAGACCAATATGATTCCGCATAGGAAAGGAGAAGAGATGACCATTGATGGTTATATTAAGGGTTCAAATAAAAGTTACAATCAGGAGAAGGAAATTAGCAAAGGTACCAGTATAAGACTAAGCAGGTAAAATCTTAGTGTGGTATCTAAAGACAGGTTGACAGAGTTAACTTGTGAAGATGTGGTTTTTGCAGCTCATAGTGGGCAAGAAATAGCTCATCAAGAAAATAAGGCTATGGCTACTGATGTTCATAGTAAAGGTTCAAAAGGAGGCCATAAAATATCCAATGGAGATGAATTTGATAGAGAGTTAGTTGAGCTGAAATTGTAGCTAGAGGTGATGAGAGAATTCATACAAATGAATATAGAAGATCAAAGATATGGTTGGAATCTTCATAATAAAAGAGTCAAGTGGAGTTTGTTACAATATAGGATGAGACATAAGACAATTGTTCAGCTAAAGGAAGAACTCAGAGGAGTTGAGTTACACATAAGATATGTGTTGGAGAAGGGGATTACTTAGGTGAACCTGAGAAGAGTTTTATCCTAAGGAATGATGAAGAAGATATAGGATTAGTGAATGGTTTCATATATCCTTCGGAGGATGAAAATCAATTGAGAGAGATGATGTTTAAAACAACAAAATAGGCTATAAGGCCTTAGGATTTTGAAACTAATGATAGGTGTTTGTTTGAAGGTTATACAAAATTGGAATATGATAGACAATCATTTAGAACTGTCACACCAACAAAGAAGAATATGAATTTCCATAATCATATGAGGAATCCAGAGAAGAATTACAGTCAAGTGAAGGAAGATGTCAAAGTAAAAGGAATCCAAAGTGCAAGTCAAAAGAAGTTTTAAAAAGAGTTTATTATGATCAAGGAAGGGATCGGTAAAATAATGAAGCTGATTCAAGGCAGTAATGAAGACCAATATATTGGATGGATGATGAAAAATAAGAGAGTGCAATGGTATACATTACAACAAAAGAAAAGAAAACAGTATTTGGTTTGGAAGAAAAATGAAAGGCTCAAGAAAGATGAGCTTAAGCAAATATTGATGGTGAAGGATGAAGTTAATTTTTATGAGCATGAAGGAGAAGTTTTTCTTAGAGAGAATAGTGAAGCTAACAAAAGACTAGCTGAAAGTCTTATGGAGTTTCCTGACAGTGGAAGTCAACAAGAATAATTGGTGATGAAGGCATCAAATGAGACCTTAGAGAATTATAGTTTTAAAACTAACTATTTGTGTGTGAATGTAGGATGCACTAAAGAGTGGCAACAATCCAATGTTGTCACAGAAAAGAAGAAAAGTAAAACTTTGGATTTTAAAAATATGGAAGAAGAACACTCTCAAAGTTGTGTGATTAAATAGAAAGAGAAGTTACTGAATACTGCTGTGAAATATTTTATAGGCAATGGGAAGTCATTGAAAACAACCAGGGTAAAGGAAAACTACTGAAAGTTGCTACAGAAGGTAAACAAGGTTGTATAAGAATTATGGACAAGGGACTTCAAGTATAAGAGATACAATATTTAGATGACTGGCTATTAGAGAATGAAACCAATGAGGATTGTGTAGAGTTCCCAGAAACAATTCCAAGTGAATTGGTAATTCTACGCAATGAGATAAAACTTCTGAAAATAAAATTGAGTAACCAGAAAGTGCAAATTAAAGATGTAAAGTTGGAGCTGGAAGAAAGTGAAGAAATTGTCATGAATGGAAATGATGCAAGGAATTAGGAAGAAAATATTGTCTCATAAGAAAATACTGAAGGATGCGACCGAGTAATAATCTCTCAAAAGGATGATAGTCAGATGTTGATGAAACAAAAGTGTAAGGTTGTTGAAGAAGAAGAAGATGAGCACAGTGTTACAGTCAAGAAAATATTGTGTTGTTTTGTTCTTAGAAATGAAGTTGAATTTCAAGGACAACAAGTGAAATATGAAGAGACTAAGTTGTTAAGAAGGTTATTGAAAGAAAAAGTGTTTCAAGTATCTGACTAGAAAGGAAAATGTTTTAATTTGCAAGCTAAATGTGAGTCTGCAGGTGTAGTGAAAGATGAAGTGAAAGGGAATGAGGCCAGGATGTTTCATAAAGGTGAAAATCTATTGTATTTACATTATGCAGATATTAATTCTTTTTTTGTCTTGAAGGAAAAAAGGGAGAGTGCAGTCATGAGGTGCAACTTAAAGCCTGAAGTGGTGTATGAAGTAGAGAACGTAAGAGATATCAAGAAACACAATATTGTTGAGATGAGAAATGAAGTTGAAATGAAAACATAAATCATAAATTATGTAGAATTTCAGTGGATAAGATATTTTCATAGTTTATATGTTTATGAGAGGCATGAGAAGGAAGATTGGGTGAGAAGTCGTAATACTCATATCAAAGAGCAGATCCATTCATAATGGAGTGATGTTTATCAATTGGAAAATGAACTAAATAAGGAGATTGAAGAGTTGTGAAGACTCATCTTGAAATATTTCAAGAGAATATACAAAGGACATAGGAAGAAGGTAAATTGTTTAAGCTCGTTGATTGAAGAGGAGGTTACATGTAAGAGTAATGGAAAAATGAAGAACAAAGTATGGAAGCCTGGTATGCTAAGACCAACAATGAAGTGTGGTGATAACAAAGGAAGTGGTGAGTCACAACATAAATTCTAGGATCTAGGAAGATGGACATTGAGTGCATATGACCTGGAGGTCATAATATTTCTACCTTGGGAGTCTGACGTAGGGGCATATACTCACTAAAATAATCTGAAATGTAAGTCAGATTTTAAGATCTTGACCATAGCCCAAGGATGTGTTCCACTTGTAAATTCATTGTAAATGACATAGTTAGGGAGTATAGTTTTAGAAGGTTTTGGAATATGATTAGGTGTCATTCTAAGTAATGGGTCATTAGGTTAAGGAATAATTCATCCTAATGATGTAGGAGCATCATACAAGGCCAAAAGAACATGCTTAGAAAAGGAGCAGTTGGACACGCAGATAGAAAAGGAAGAACGTTTTCATAAGAACCGTTTTGAATTTTGAACTTAAAAGGAATTAATGTAATAGTTAGAAAAAAGGTGTACCTTGCATTTATATCTTGGAGATTGTAAAACAAATCTGGAGAGGTTACTCCCATCTGTAAAATGTAAAAGCATTTATACATAGTTAATGAAAGTAGGTAGATTTGAATTCATAGATTAGACAGTTCAAGAGTAGGAGGGAAAACGAATATAGACACCCTCACCATTGTATCATTGTATGGTTGTATCATTAGCACAGAATAGAAGCAGAGAGTTGTAGAGAAGAACCCATGTATAGGAGCTATTGAGTTAATATATGAAGCTTTGACTCATTTTCATGGCGTTATGATGTTTATTGTTTACATGTGTTGAAAGGTATACTTACAGTTGGTTTTATTCTCTGTGTTTATGCATTTGTTTCCATGCATATGTTGAATGTATGATTTCATGTTGAATGTATGAAGTCTGAGAGGGCAAATGAGTTTCAATTGTTTCTCATCCCGAAAGAGTTCCTGTAAAGAGTGCAGTGAAACGTCTGCAAGGTGTGCGTTGACAAGGGTTTTGAGTTTTATCTCTGAAAGCTCATGAGGGATACCATTGTTCTCATTTTAGCAGAAGTGCAGGAGAATCACAGAAGCCGTGCAAGGAGTGCGCAGGCTATTGGAAGTCTTAGAATTTATCAACTAAGGTTGAAAGGTTGAAGGACTACTGTTGCAAAAAGTGAACAGAGTCGAAAGATCAAGTACCTTGAAGTATTTGAAAGATTGTTGCAAGGAGTGCATGCAGGAGTTCTTCTAGAGACTCGAGTTTACAAGTTAAATCTCAGGAGGGATAACACCTTTGAACACTTCAAAGGAAGACGAAGATCGAAACACTTCGAAGAAAGATGGGAAGCTGAATCATCGTGTAGAAGATAATTTTCGGAAGGAGAATGCCAAGTCAATTTGAGCAAGAGGTCTAGGAGGAAGAAATCGAGCGGTCGAAGTTCTCTGGGGAGAACTTGTGAAGTTGTGAGGACCGTAGGATCTAGAGAAGTTGCAGGGTGGTTAGAAGCAGGGGAACTCATCACCTTAGGATCCAAAATCAATGTGGACCGTTGATCGTGTTTTGCATAAGTCGTTGGATCATTTCACGAACTTGGAATTCGTGAGTTGGGAGGTGGAAGACCAAACTCTTGGAGTCACAAAGTCACAAGTTGTGAGAAGTAGAGGAAGAGATCTAGACCATTGGATCCAAGCCATGGGGGAACCGTCAGATCTGAATCTTCACAGAGTATCACATATCGTAAGTTCAGAGGTCAGACCAAATCCTTTAGTTGTGCAAATTCCTGAATAGCGAGAAGAAGGAATAATCATCGAACAAAGCCTCTTTGCTATATTGCGTATCAAGGTCTTGGAGGTTGGAAGAAATTAATTTCAATTGCAGAAGTCATGAGCTTGCGAGTTGCAAGGGCTCGTACAACACATGGCACGTCTACTTGGTGGGAATCGCATGGTTAACAGGTGGCATGATGATAAGATGCCCAAAGAGAGGAAGAAGTAGTGACAGGTGGTAGACATGTGTCATTCGAAAAGGGAGTCAACACCCTGTTGACTTCTTGTGCTTCGGGTTCTCATAAGAAAAGAGCACAAAGGCTCAACAAATCAAGTCATGAAGTTGCGAGTTCTGAGAAGCGCTAAAGGAGTCAAACCTTCTCTGACTTTCACATCTCGGGGTTTTGTAAAAGAAGGGTTCAGAGGTTCAAGTCTTCAACTCGCGAACTCATGAGTTGCGAGTGAGATTAGTGCTTAGTCCTAGTCGGTGGTTATGCATGGAGGGCGCTAACAAGGAAGAGCCATACCCTATCGCATCTTGGGTATCGACGTTTGGCGAAGAAAATTCGAGAGTCTTCAACCCACGAATACGCGAGTTGCGAAAGGCGCCTGTGAAAGGACCATGCCATGGTCGTTTGGAAGTGTAAAGCTTTTGATTGGTGTTAAGTTGCTCAGGGTGAGTTTTTGCAAGGACCTATGGATCATAATTGTTAAAGGTTTCAGTAGGGAGCCAAAGAAGTCGATTCGGCTTAAGGAGAATTTAGAATGATCCTGAGTGGATCTTGGCCCAAGGGTCGGTGGTCTGCTAACACCTAATTAAGCCCATAATTTTTGACAACACTTGATAATGATCAGAGGATCCAAGGCTTCACTGTAGGAATTTAGAGACCTATTTAATAAGTCTGTAAAGGATAGGATCAAATTTCTATGTTTAGTAAACAATTGCAAGTTTGTAGGAATCTGTTAGTGAGCTAGAAGCTCATCCATAATTTATATATTGTAAATCCTAAATCAATTCAGGAGGTTGGATAGGGGTTCGAGGATGAGAGACTAAAAATGTTGGCTGTGCTTGTGAAGCCAGGATTGTATCATGTAACAAGAGAACTAGACTAGAGTTATTATGCCTGTACAATTATAGTCTTGTTAATGAAAAAAAAAGATCCATTTATGTGTGTTAGCGATGTACATATTGTGAATCTGAACGTTGTGTGTATACAATTTGATATATTTGTTTAACCGATTGATCCCTAGTTGTAGGGAAATCCAGTCTTTAGAAATGGTCGAGGAGAATAGGATTGGGCATATTTCTTTCAATATGAATTTCTAGTTTCAAAGAATTTGAAGAAAAATAATTCCTGGAAGAAGTTGAACCTTTGAATCGGTTGAAGCATAACTCATTGGGGGAATCATTGATGGTATTGAGATAAGGTATACCAATATATTACGTTATTGGAGAAGGAATTCATTGAAGGAAGTCGGGTTCATAGATATATATTGTTCTAGAGTGAGGTGGGATGTGGAATTAGAGGGCACCTATGCAAATGCCAGAGCAGTGTTGTATTTTTGTGGTAGAGATTCGATGAAGGGAATTGACATCATATGTTGTTGTTCAATATCAGAAACACAATAGTTCGGGGAAGGGATTTAATACCTATATAGAGCCGAGGTTGGATGGATGAAAATCAAACTCAGAGCATTGATGTTTAGCTTCCAGAGAAGGAGTGGAGCGAGGAGTGTTGGATTACTGAGAGGGGGGGTGAATCAGTAATAGAGCAATTGAATCCTTTTTAACCATATAATCCAAGTGTTATATCAATGAAGCAGTATCATTCAATAACTACAGAGTAAATAAGAAATGAACAGATGAACAATCATATACATACACAATACACTAGTGTTTTATGTGGAAACCCAAATCGGGAGAAAACCACAGAATGATTTTTCTTATATGTCTTGAAGAATTACATTCATTGGAAGCACCGAATTCCTTTGTTTTACAGCTGCAACTGGAAGGAGGCTCCAACCCCCTAGTTTCTCAGGCTACAACCTGAGGGAAGCTCCAACTCCCCAATTCTCTGGCTACAACCACCTATCCTTGCCCCGTCCTACCACCCTGAAGTATAAGTAGAATGATGGAACCACTGTCACACTATCACTGTAATATATACTACTATAAACCTGTACCAATAAATCTAAACCATGCATCAACCATGCATCAACCTGCACCTCAACTTGTAATCAACTTGTACCATAAACAAGTGCATCAACCATGCATCAACCTATACCTCAACCTATAATCAACCTGTACCTTAAACAAGTGCATCAACCATGAAACAACCTGTAATCAACCTGTACCATAAACAAGTGCATCAACCATGCATCAACCTGTACCTCAACCTGTAATCAACCTATACCATAAACAAGTGCATCAACCATGCACCAACCTGTA
>JZKD02S1671762.1:382821-392845 GCA_000966675.3 Picea glauca
TATATTAATGAATTCTTTCAAATATTAATTTCTTAGTACTTCTATCAAACAAAGCATTTTGTACAGTCATAGATTCTTCTTCAAAGAAGATTGGTTTCTGGTTTTCCAATTTGGTTGCAACCTCCTGTCTTTCTTGAAGTCTTTTCTCTTCATTATGAAACTCTATATCTTCAATATTGTCATCCAAATCCATGTCTTCAAGAAAAAATTCATCTTCAGGTGTGACCTCCTCTACTTCTTACTAATTTGTTTATCTTTTTCTCTTAGTGACCGGAATCTTACGAGGTTGCTCCAAATCTCCCATGGGAGGATTTTGATCACCTCCGACATCAGAATTAATGAATGAATATTTATTTTGTTCTTATGTTGTTGCTTGAGATTTTTTTTTTTGTCACTTCTATGAGATACAATTGGAGAACAATTACTCCTTTCATTAATAAATCATCCCCTTTGTCTATGTTGGTATGTAGTGTTGATGACAGTATCAATGTCTTATGTTTTCTTTTCAAAAAATAGTGCTTGAAGGTCATGGTTGTCACCTTCCTCTTCTCCAAATAGAAAATAATTAGCAAGTGAAACAATAAAGCCAACAATTGTCATATATCCATAAACAACTAGTTTAGGTCGAATCCTTTGATTTCATCTGCAAACTTCAAATTATACTGGTCAAAATGCATTGCAAATTCATCAATACTTGAAATACTTCTCAACATAATTTCCCAAATTCTCTAAGGTAAAGGAATAAATTGCTTATTTCTTTTTTCATGAAAGAAGTGAAGTCAAGATATGTATTTTCTGGAAACCTCCACAACAAACATATTGTTAGATACGTAATACATGAGAGGCAAGGGTTTTTCTCAAGAACGGTAAACTATGATAACACTATAATGTTCCATGGCTTCAATACTTCCCTTTTTGTCTAGGAAAGTTGCCACTTTCGAAGATAATATTGATGTTTTCAGGCCAAAGATGAGTTTCTTGAAGGAAGAAACAAATGTGTTATGAACTTCATAAAAAAAAATATGTATCCTTATGTTTCCATATGGATGGATACCACATTTGTACTGGATCAATTTTAAAATTAAATCGTCTTCCCAAGTTCAAATCCTTGAAAACATGATAGTATGTGATAACAAATATTAAATATAAATACATATTAAATTTCTTGATTATTTTTTAAATTTGATAATTGAAAAGATATTTCTCCAGAAATGATTTTTGCCTAGTCAAAAATTGCCTTTTCATGAACTGCAAAATGTAAAATGTACAAATCTAGTTGGGGAATGGTGGTCGTAGACTCTTGACCCATTACTCTGGTGAAAATCCATGTTATTTCTTGATAAGGATTTTTTAACAAACTGACCTGGATATTAGATAAGTCTTCTAACATCATTGTCATGTCCTCAATATATTCCTGCAAAAGATCTAGTTTGTTGTTCCTTTCTTTAAGTAAATTATTGGCCTCATCTCCTTTGAATGTAATTGTTGGCTTTGTGAGTTTTAACATCTTCTTAAAGAATGATGGTGCTAAGGAATTGGGATATTCTCCTTGAAGTTGAATTTTCCTCCGATCTTTATCATATTTATCTATACACTAGGAAACTATTTTTTTGGAGACGAAAACTTTTGATACACAACCTACTAAGGAAATCCTTGATGTCCAAGATTTATTCATTTTAATTTCATGCAGTGGTAATGGTGAATAATACCAGTATAATCTTGACCATTGGAATCTTTGATCTCCCACCCAAATGAGTTTAGAGTATCCTTACAGAACTATTTTCTTCTTATCGTTGTCATACTTGATGAAGTTGGCAGACTAATGTACAGTCACTTTAGAATGTTAATTTCAAAGTAAGCCATTTTACCATAATATGATTTGAATCTATTCTTTATAAGGAAATAATAATGTGAATTAAATTCGAATTGATGGAGAATGGCCTCGAGAAGTCTGTCAATAATAACGACCTTTTAATATTTTAATCACTCGTTATTTTTTGTACACTACAAGGAAAATACCCTATAATGGAGGTTTTTGTGGAAGCCCCTATAAAAATAGCCCCAAAACCCGTTTATAGAAGAGGTGCATAGGATAATGTTTTATTGGGCATTTTTTAAATGGTAAGTTTATAAGACTATACCGCACCGGTGTGCCACCATATATAAATGCACCTGTGTTAATAGACAATGGTGCACCATTGCAGAGTTACTAAAAAAAAAAAGACTTTGCGCATCATATAAAAGAAGATAAAAAGCACTAGTGTTCCCTAAAAGAGTGAACTACTGCACAACAAACAGGTTCTTCATCTTGCGTTTTTCTTCCAAAATGCATACTGGTGCGTCATTGTCCCCTTGCAGCACTGGGGTGCAACAAACAACTCCACAGTTTGCATTTTTTTTTAAATGCATAAAAATGGGAATTTGTCCTAGTGGCGCACCGGTGAATTCCATTTGAGGCACCATCACATGTTTTTAAAAAGAAATGGTGCACTATCTAGATCAGTTAGCAATGGTGCACACACGATGGGTGCACCAGAGTGTAAAACACAGACCGATGCGCATTTTTCACGAGGGCTCTCTGATGCACTCCATATGGTGCACTATCACAATGTTTTTAAAAATTATCGGTGCACTATCTGCAGTTATGCACACCGGTGCGCTTAACATGAGAACACCAGAACAAGGTTAAATAAAAAAAAATCAGTGGTAAAAAAATATGTTTACCATTTCCAGTGTAGAGAAGCTCTCAAGCACCAGTGCCTTCTTTTCCCAATTGAAGCACACTGTCGTTGGTGCTTTCATTTCTTTCATTTACTCTGTTTGGTGCTCGGTTCGTGGGATTCCTATTTTTCCATATGATGGGAAAATTTTATTTTTTTTCACTAAATCCCAACGATGCCTTCTCGATGAGAAAATGTCTAGGTAAATTATTTATTTATTTGTACATTGTCTTTTTAGCAGATTAAATTTTGAAATTGAGTTAAATTTTCATTGTTTGTCAAAAAAATATTTCTTGCGCGATGTGCCCTGTAAATTTTATAGGGTGCAACGATCATGTATAGTCTATTTTCTATGATGCGACGTATAACAGAATGCTCCGGTGCATACTTATGAATGGCCCATTGTTGCATCCAAAGTAACAGAAGCACCTTCCAAAATACATAGTTTCCACTTAATAGTGCATCATTTGTATGTATGCACCGATGCGTTCATAAAACTATACTCACTGTTGAATGGAAGTTATTTATTTTCATCTATTCCTACCGAATAAATGAACTGGTGTGTTTCTGATAATGAACACACCAATGCGTTTAGTGTGAATGCACCGACGTAAATAAATAGTTTTTTTTCAATGGTGTGTTGGTTATAGGGAACACATCGGTGTGTTCTTAAAAATATAGGCACTGTTTAAAATAGAAAAATTACATATGATCAATGCGTCCTTTTTATGTACACATCGGTGCATTCATAAAACTATACACACTGGTAAATGGAAACTATTTATTTTCACCTATGTGTTATGAATAAGTGCACTGGTATGTTGTTTATAACTAACACATGGGTGCATTTATTATGAATGCACCGACGAAAATAAACATTTTCCATTTAACGGTGCATTGGTTATATAGAATGCACCAATGTGTTCATAATACTATACAAACTGTTTAAAATAGATAGTTGTTCGAGTGACACATCATTTATATTTAGCAAATTGGAGTGTACATAATAATAGATGCACCGTGGAAAATAGATAGTGTTATAGCGGTGGGTTCATGATATATAACGCACCAATGCGTACACAAATTACTACGCACTAGATAAAATAAATTTCACTTTTCATGCGGTGCGTAATATATGTGTCTGCACTATGGGTAGTGCGTTATTGTTTTTCAGGCACACTGAATATTTTTTTTTTTTGACAAAATTTATGTTTGCATATTTTGAAATAAATTTCTCATTTACTGAAAAAAGTTATATTTTTATGTATGATTTTGATGTAATTTATATGTTAATTATGAAGATATGTCCGCACATGGAGGAGAAACAATATATACTGGACCAATATAATATGGTTTGGGAGTGGGAGGCCAGAGAGAGGGAGAGGGATTTGTACACTGGGCCCAGTACTGCAGCTATGCGGCTCCTCTTGAGGAATGTAGGTCTCCTCAAGTACTACGAGGAGGATACATCCCAGAAGGGGAATTATGCCTTTCTTGAGTAGTTTATCCATCGATGGGATGCCCATCAATAGGAATTCAAAGTTGGTCCTCATCAGTGGTATCATCCCATTGAGGGGGATATTTATTTTATCATTGAGATATCAAGGAGAGGGGAGGATTTTTCCACGTTTCTTGATGTCCAAGTGGGTGTTGTTAGCAATGAGAGTCACCCTATGACTGCAAGAGGATAAGCCTAGTGTTAGGATATTTATACACTTAGGAGTTAGTTAAGATCTACTTAGTATATTGTGTCATTAGGTAAAAGTGTGTTTTCTTGTGTGTTTCTTTAGTATGCATTAGTATGAATTTGTAGTTAGGAAATCCAACAGTCACAATATGTTCCCAACATAGAGTGATCCAATGGTTCATACTCTCCTCGATATTAATGACTATTGATCTATGGATTAACACCTGATTGGTCCATGATCTCTATTTAAAGAGAATGGAGGGTCATTTTCTGATGATCGATTGGGAGAAAATCTCTTGTAAAATATCTCTGTAATCCTTTTCTTTGCATTAATAAACTACTCCAAGTGGCCGTGTTGGTTGGGGCCATAGATGTTTCCCCGTAGGGGTTTTACCATGTGAAAACATTGATGTGATGATATTTGATCTGGCTATGTGAGTGGTTACTAAAGGTGTTCTTCCTCTGTTGGAACACTTGTGTTGTCGAACATGGTATCAGAGCCTGTTTGAAGACCCACTCCTGTTGTAGATCGAGATCGTGAAGTTGAGTTGCCTCATATCCATTTTCTATCATTTTTGTATATTTCTAGGTTGAGAGGACTGTTCCATTACGTCCAAAGTTCTCGTTTCAGTTAGGAACACTTTTCTTTTCACTCGAAACGGTTTCTGTTTTCCCAAGATACGACCATTACAGTCATATCCGGAGGTATAAATCTTGAATATGCATTTTTTAAAATTTTTTGTAGAGTAGTATTTTGGTTTTGTTTCATTTTTGTTTTATTTATTTATGGGTTGCTACTCTTTTAGATCTTCGTATTCTCTTTGTCCCATGCCCTGTGCAATCTCAGCAAATTATAAACATATAGGAAAAGGTGCATCTTCCAGGTAAGCCAACTGAGATCCAACCCTTGTTGTCATCGAGAAGTGAAATTTTTTCCTTGTGTGAAAATATTTTTTTTTAGCGCGCTCTCCAAGGCCGTCTTCCAGAAAAACAACAACAACACCCCCAATCCTCCTTCTGAACATTACAATATGTTTTTCTAGATTATTTGGTTTAAAGTTGCCTTATTAAGTAAGAGGTCTTGAGTTCAAGTCTCTCTTTTGTTACTTTTTTTATGAAAAAGTTCATGCTAAAATTGTAAAGTGTATTTCACTTCAAGTATAAAAGTGAATCACTATAAGTAGCTTTAATAGTTTATTTTAGAGTTATTTATTTTGCATGCATATTTTCTGTTATAAAGTAACTTCATTGTAAAAGTGACCCCCACTTCTCTTTATAAAAGTGGGTCACTTCATAAAGCAACTTACACAATCATGTGGTCAGTTGGTCACCGTTTATGACTTTTTTTAAAAGGGCATAACTATCACATTCGAAGTCCATTTTCAGTGTCGTTGTTTTTAAAACCACATAATTTTTTGAGATATTTCCATACAGATCATCAATTTCACTTTTTAAATCCATATTATCTGCATATGTCTTCTACAAGTAATGTCTTGCTTACCAACAACAACTACTTCCAATGGAAATATCATATGGAATATTTATTAAGAAGTAAAGGCTTGTACCAGATTACCTTGGGAAAGGAAAAAGCACCCACTAATGCTGATAAGAAATCCAAGTGGGATAATAGGAATTATGAAGCACGAGGACTAATCAGAATGTCCATCTCTCCCAATTTAAGGTACCACCTTCAAGAAATTGATGACCCCGAATAAGCTTGGGACAAGATTGAATCTGTGTTTGGTAAACTCAATATTATTCAAGCACAACAGTTAGAAAATCAAACACTGACCTTGATTCCAAGTGTTTTTTCTTGCCTTGGAGACTAT
This sequence comes from Picea glauca, assembly GCA_000966675.3. NCBI lineage: Eukaryota > Viridiplantae > Streptophyta > Pinopsida > Pinales > Pinaceae > Picea > Picea glauca. The sequence goes on from JZKD02S1671762.1 coordinate 389,058, forward strand.
TTATCTAAGTTTAAAACACTCAGAATTTTATGTGAAGAATGTAAGATAAAAATGGAGGAAGAGCGTTGCATCTATCTTATTCTTTCTAAGCTAGGTAGTTCATATTCTGTGTTTGTAAATACATTTTATGCCATGAGAGAGGATCTAGGGAAAGCTTATGAAAACCCCACTCTTGAGTTATTTTATTCTTCTTTGATCAGAGAGGAAGATAAGCATGTACAACTTGGAGTGATCAACACTGCAGGTACCTCCAACTAAGCCTTAGTTGCCCAGCAGAAAGATAAACCCAAGTATCCCAAGAAGCAACATCCTCGCTACAACAATAAACAACATAAGGGTCCCAAACCTTCTTAGACAACTTCAACTCCTAATGGTGACAAATGAGCAAAATATAAAAATAAGAATACTAACTGACATTGCAACTTTTGTGATAAAAATGGTCATGATGAGTCCAAATGTTTCAAGAAGATGGCAGATATAGAAGCAACGATGAAGAAGCACAACATCATTATTGATTCTACTTCTTCTTCTTATTCTCATGGGCATGCCCTTTCTGCTTCTGGTTTCTCCTTCAATTCAAATTCTACTTCTACTTCTACTTCTGATGAGTGGCTTATTGATTCTGGAGCATCTTATCATATGGCTAAGGATAGAGCCATATTTTCCACTCTAAATGAATGTAACACCAAGAAAATATTTGTTGGTGATGATAGATATCTTAGTGTTGAAAGATCTGGAACAGTTTCAGTAGAAAATGGTCATTTCAATAATGTATTATGTGTTCCAAGTCTTTCTTATAACCTTCTATCCGTATATCAAATCACTCATTCAAGTGAAGGTAAAACCGTAGAGTTTTCACCTCACCAAGTTGTAATCAAGGATCTAAAAGATCCTAAGCATGTTCTTGCAACTAGAATTGCTGATGATATTACCAAGTTGTACAAATTTGACAACTTTGGGTCATCATCTTTTTTATCAGTTTTTGTTCCTCATAGCGATGACTTGAGCAAACTTTGGCATGAGCAGTTTGGTCTTCTAAACTATCGCTCATTGCAGCAACTATGTAATCAATAGATGGTGACTGGTCTTCCTCTTGTTTCATGCAGAGATGGTGTTTGTGTCGGTTTTGTTCTCGAAAAACATGACGTCGATGCACGCTCCTCACAACCCACAGATCGGAAGGTCCACGTTAGGATAGGATCTTTCCTTTTCCACTGGCCCGAAGAACTCTAACAACTCTTCTATTTCCCTATCGGGAAATTTGCACCCACAACAAACTTCTCTCGAGATCCCCTCTTTAAAATTGGGAGATTGGACATCATGACTTCGCGAGGTTAGTGGTCGAGCGTTGGATTCTCGAATCCTTGAAACCCAACAACAGTTAATGGTGACCTTTCACCTTTCCTTTCGGGATTTTCCCGATCATGATTTCAGCGATCACAATGTCGAGGTCCTTGTTTCCATGATTCTTGAATCCTAATATGCTGAAACTTCGATACACGCGTGCGATTGACTTTTCAACGCTACGTCACCTCAGTTTGGATTTCATACTTTACAATATCGTGAATCTTAAAAGAAAATTTTTCGGTACTTCACCTTCCACGAAAACCCGAAATAGCATGCCACCTGTCCACTCACCAACTCCTCCGTGGCCCCACAAAAACCCTCTTGACTTTTGGGATATGACGTTTCGTGATTTCGCGATTCCTATTGCAATGTTCATGGAATTTCAACCCACAAAATCCCGATGTGAAATTCACGAGTAAATTCGACGACCCTTATGGCTCGGATCTACGGTCCTACTCCTCTTGAGCTTGGAACCTTTCGATACTTCCGTCGTAACTCCTTTATTCCTCTGCGAGATCTGACGGCTCACGAAAATTCACGAATTCTACTCAGAGAATTCTGACCATCCGTCTCTTCCTTGGCGATTCCTGCGAATGACCAAGTGTTCCTCCACAAACTGTCCACCTGCGACGCGAACTTACGACGCCTTCCTACCAGCTTTCAAAGTACAACTCCTGTGCAACCTCTTCAGTGATTTATAAGGCTTTATCCCTCCTGATCTCTTTATAACTCTGAGTCTTAGAGAAGACTCTTGCGTGCACTCCTTGCGAACACTTTTAGACACTTCCAAGTGCTGAATTTCCTTGACCCTGCACACTCCTATAGCAGCAGTCTCTAAATGTTTCACTCAGGTTCACAACCCTGAGACTTCACTTGACCTGCGCACTTCTTGAACGACTCCTGTGCCTATTTTCACTTCTGTGGAAATGAGAACAAAAGCTACCCTATCTGAACCCTTTTTCAATGCACTCCTTGCGAACACTTCAACTGCACTCCTTGCAGGAACCCTTGTTCAGATAGAGAAACAATTCAAACTCATTCCTTCTTCCTTTCAGACTTCAACTCAAAACATGAAATCATATAGACAACATATAAATCAAATGTATAATAGGAAGCAAACATTCATGAGCATGTCATTCAACATCAATACACAGAGAACAAAACATGAAACCATGAATTTGAATCAACCTTTTTCTATTAATCCAAATATCTATACATGGGTGTTCTTACACAACTCTCTGCATGATCTTGCTCTTCTCCAACAATTCTTCTTCAATCTATGTCTTCTGCTTCAATAATGTTACAATACAAAATGAGGGTGTCTATATCCCGTTTCCCTCTTGTGCTCTAAAACTATCTAATCTAGAATTAAATTCTATCTTCCTCCATTAACTACTATAAATGCCTTCTACCTACTAAGGAAGAGAGAAAATCGCTCAAGGTATGTTTACATTATACAAGTGCACTCCTTCTTAATGGCTTCATTTAAGATTGCGCAACAACTTCAAGGCAATTTCAAAATTTGTGCTGGCGCTTGTCTAGCTGTCTTTTGCTTCTGCGCTGGCTCGCTTGATGTTGGCGATGCTCCTGCATCATACTCTCTGGCTTGAAAAATTTCATGGGCTCCTATCCATGAGCTCATGCATGGTCTGTCCATGCTTTTGGATCTCTTCTTCGGTCTCCCAGCTGGCATCTTTGTTGGAAAATATTGAACAAGCAATGAATGTGTATTAATGGTTGTTTTCATTGATGGCAACAGCGGAGCTGGCAGGCTAAGAAGGATAAAACCCTTTAAGGATTTGAGGAGAATAAGCTCAGGAGGCATAACGCTCTTTTACGGGCAAGGAGCATAGGAAAGAGACCGAGAGCCATCGGATCTCTCTCGGAAAACCCGACAGTCATCAGATCTGCAAAAGATGCGAGGGAGATAAGTCATCGGAGATTCGGGGATCGAGATTTCGAAATGTCCAGTTCACTTGACAATGAAAACCCCGAAATCGCGATACACGATTTCGCGATTTAATCGCAGCCGTTAAATCAAGCAGGGATCTTGACCGTTCATTCGTATGGACATGTGGTAGCCAGGAGGCCTTATCGGAGTTTCGGGGATCGGGATTTCGTAATGCAAAGAACACAATGCATCGAAAACCCCGATTTCGCGATATGCGAAATCCCGACTAAATCTGCACCGTCAGATCAACATGAGATCTAGACCGTTGATCCAACTCATGTCAGTAGACCACGTCACCCAGGGACACGTGGCACAATCAGAGGATGATAGGTGTCAGGCAGATCTAGCACTTTAGGCTCATGCAATTCACAAATTAGAGTGACACGTGGCAGGATCTAACACGTGTCAAACCACGTGTGACGTCAGCAGAGGCATCGACGATCAACACTTTGCAATGTCAAAGTCTCTTGACATCAAGAACTCCGAAATC
>JZKD02S1671762.1:408401-421546 GCA_000966675.3 Picea glauca
TGTTGATGTACTTAATTTATATGTTGATGTTGATGTTGATTTACTTAATTTATATGTTTATGTTGATGTTGATGTTAGGTCATGTTAAATTATATTAATCTTCAACCTTACTTTGTATCACAATTTAACAAATTAGTTTACTTGAAAGTACTATGTGAGAATTGGTCCTTATTTCGAGAATATTGATTTTGTTCATAAGTTCATAATGAACAATTAAAAATAGTTATGATAAACTCAATTAGCATTTATAAGATATTTGTGATATTTTAACTTCCTTTTAATTATAATTTGGTCATATTTTTTTATATTCCCATAAGTAATACAAGTCTCAAAATCCCTAATTCAACATTTTGTTACTATACTAAAAGGATGCATGAATATCAAACTTAACCAAGAAAATAAAATAAGTTATAAAAAGGGTAAAGATATTTCTTATGTTATTAATTAAAGTTTCAAAAGTTAAAAGTAAGTTATATTAATCTTCAGCCTTACTTTGTATCACAATTTTATAAACTAGTTTACTTGAAAGTACCATGTGAGAATTTGTCCTCATTTCAAGAATATTACTTTTGTTCATAAGTTCATAATGAATAATTAAAAATAATTATGTTAAGCTCAATTAGCATTTATAAAATCTTTGTGATATTTTAACTTTTAATTGTAATTTGGTCATATTTTTTTATATTCTCATAATTAATACAAGTCACAAAGTCTCTAATTCAACATTTTTTTATTGTACTATAAGGATGCATGAATGTCAAACTTAATCAAGAAACATGTACAAAAACATAAAAATATCCTATGTTATATGTTGTTAATTGTTGTTGTAATCAATATTAAGAATTGAATTAGCTTTTAGGAGCAAGAAAATTTATTTCTTACCCACAAATAAAAAGAGGGGATACATATAGGGGATAAGGGATAAAAAAATGTTATGATACACATGTTTAATTCAATTTTTAATTATACATTTATTATTATTATATATTATATGTAATATAAAATTAAGAATAACTTAATATATTATATTTTATTATGTTATAATATAATATAATATAATATATTATGATATATTATATTATTATATTTATAATATAAATTAATATATAACATAATATATTATATTTATTATATTACATAATGCATTATGTATTTTATTTTTATGTAACATCTAAAGTATATATTACTATATGGGTTTAGAGAGGGACAAATGCATTAGTTATTTAAGGACAATGATGATTTTTTTTTAAAACTCACTTAAGAGGCTCATTTTAGATCTGACTATTCCCCTAATTAGTAAGTATGAACTCAGAATTAAAAAATAATACTATACAATATGGTGATGATATGAAATGGTGAGTAACACAAATACATTTTAAAATTATGATATAAAATATTTGATATTTACAATACAATAATATATTGTTTTTTAAAGTAAAATTTAAAATTAAAATACCAAAAGTTCAAATATCATCTAGATTTACAATGGAAAGATATTTGTATCATTTACACATAACATTTAATTATATCATCCAATCAAAAAATTAATAATATTCGTATCAAATATTAAATACTAAAAACATTATTTTTTTAATAATCAAAATATTAAATCCACTATAGATTTGAAAACATAAAAGAAGTAATTAAAGAATAAAACATGTATAATATATCACTCTCCATTTTCATCACCCTGATTATCTTCCTCACTTTGGATGATAACATTGTTGTTCTCAAAAATATGTTTTGATCTAGGGTTATGTTTAAATACAAACCACCAATCCCTATCCAACATATCTGGGTAAAATAACACTTGGTTGTAATGTTTTGGTAAAATGTAAGGCTCCTTAGCTTCATCCCACATATTTTTAGACTTGATACATATCATCCCACTATCATGATATTCCTTTAAATTATTCCGATCAAAGGTGTCCCACCACTTGCACCTAAAAGTAACACATTGGAAAGAAGAGAAGTCCACTAAAATGATTTCTTGTATCTTTCTGACGTAACCTAACTTCCCATGTATGGTGTTTTGATCGCGGTGGCTAGCATGACTACATTGGTCAAACTCAACTTCCACTTTGTAGTCTTGTGTCACGTGTACATCATAGACATCCTCTGTGTGAAAATGATGTCCATGTGCCTACATAGATGGGGACAAATGAACCTATAAAAAGTGAACAAATCATAGTGTCAATATGTGTCTAATAACCTAACCATTAAAATATAAAATAACATAGATGTACTTACAATTCAAATGTGCATTATGAAGTTAAAAATTATGTACACAAATAGATTATTACCGAGTTGTTGCAACCAAACCCTATGTTTAGTTCATCCTCTTCTTCACGTGGGTAATGAACAGATGCACCATATTTCTCTCTGACTTGGTCAACAAACCAACTGTTGGACATATCATTGGCATATTTTATTTAAAATGATCAGGATAAGGCATGCTTCTACCATTCAACTGTATGAATTCTTTCTTGTCACTTTCCCATTTCATCCTTTTTTGCTCGTACAATGCGACCCACGGTTGTGTTGCCTCTGAATTGTAAAGAATGAGTTTATTGATGGCATCAATTTCTAAATTTGTTGATGTATTCATGAAATGAAGCCAACATATAGTACATATGAGATCATGATCAAAATATATATTATGAAGTTCAGTGTGAATAGTTACTGTGTAGAAATTTGACAAATCATAAGTTGCTTACTCTTTATCAAGTGCCTTTTTCCATTTGTTTGGAGAAGCTCCCCTTCTCTTTTGTCTTCATCCCTTTCTTCATCCCAAATCACTGCACCTAGTGTGTTGCCGATTTGCTTGATGTACTCACTGGCATAATAGAAAGACTCATATGATATGTACCCCTCTTCTATAGACCCCTCTGGTTTTTCCCTTTGACGAACAAATCCTTTCGATTTCTTCATGTACCTCTCTAAAAAAAACATCCAACGACAAGAGACCACCCTGGATAATTCAACCTCATCTACTAGGTGAATTAGAATATGAAACTGCAAGTCCATGAAACTTGGTGGAAGCTCCTTCTCAAACATACAAACAATATCATCTATCTCTTGACGCCACCGTGGAATTCTAGCCATATGAATCTCCTTTGATGTGATCCAATGTACAAATTCATAAAATTTAGTTATGGCATGCCTTAGGTCATGAGGTTAGTCGTGGTTCACACACCCACACACGAGAATAGTATAATGACACTACAAAGTAAACTCATACAAATTATTTCTATTTTATTCCATTACATAAAACAAAAATTGCAAATAATAAAAACATATTTTTAGCATACATCGTACCTTTAGAAGGTTCAAATGGTCATGTGATTTCAACCCCAACAAATGGTCTTGACACATAGTGAAACAACATCACAGGGAAGACCCATATAAATAAGGCACCTTCACATCCAATATAACTTCCTTTTCCAAAGAAAGATCTTCTTTCTTCAAAATCCATGGGACATCACCTTCTTTGAAAGACCAAGAGGGACCAACCTCTCCTCTACTTTCTTTTCTTGGACAATGTTTCTTTTTAGTTTTTGAAGAAATAAGATCTCTCCTCACAAACAATGTGTCACTTTCATTCGATAATATCTTCCTCCATAAAGAAGATGATTTTTTTTTTAAATATATCAATGGGATCTAGTAAGTGGGCAATCTTAAGATGCTCCCAATATGGGAGCTCATAAAAGATATATTTCCATTACATCCCAATGAGAAATTTCTCAACATAGGTGTTGAATAATTATGGATCATCAAACATAGGCTCCCCATTTGAATCAAACATTTTTATAATCTCCTTCTCCTTCTCTCTCTCATATTCTCTAAGCCATTATGTTGGTGTCATTATTGTAGGCCTTTGGTTTCTCTCTAGTTTACCGTTGAAAGAAGATGTTGCTCTTCTATAAGGGTTTTCTTCTTGGAGGAATACCTGCGACCAGTCCTATGTTGGATTTCATAGGTGCTTAGACCAACTAGCCTTCAAAGAAGGTCCACAACATTTACATCCATGAGATCCTTTAGTTACAAGACCTACAAAATTATTGTATACATAACACGCTAGCGTTTAATAATAAAGCACCAATCACAACAAATTAAATATGAAAATAAATATTGTTACGTATATAAACAAATCAATAAACATCTTAATTACAATAGAAAACTCCTAAGAATGGATAATCATGTGTGGTGTAAGAACATATGCCATACAACGTAAAACTCCTCTCTTTTGCGATGGGTCTTGATACAACGTATAGATGCATCCCTTCCCATAATTCCTTCAATTCATCTACCAATGGTTGTAGGTAGACATCCATATTATTCACTTGTCTTCTACTAGGGACTATAAGATCCAACATAATATGTTCATTCTTCACGGACAACCATGGGGGGATATTGTTATTGATCACTACTATAGGCCAAACAAAATAGTTGGTGTTTTGGAAGGAATATGGGTTCACGCCATCCATTTCTATGTTGAGTAATAGACTTCATACTTCATCCTTGAAACTTTCTGGCCATGTATCCTCTATATGATTCATGGCTATTGAATATTTGGGATTCGCATAACTCCTGACTCACTTCTATGCAAGGAATGTCATCCCTACAACATAGCTAATACTTTGTAATGAAAGAGCCTTTGAATCCTTGGTATTATAGGAATGTGCCTCAATATCTAATGAGGAGGACCATGCATTTTACCATTTTTATTTGATTTATGGTACCTGTCATGCCCACATTTATACATATCTCTTTGTCTGCATATTATCATCTATATAGAATACAATAATTCAGACATACATGATATGATATACACTCAACACCCAACATTTTCAATAACTACTTTGCCTCTTTGCAACTACCAGGAAAAACATTATCACTAGGAAGAACCTTATCTTTGAATATCCTACAATTAGTGGGAAATAAAAATGTACAAGGTCATTTAATGTTATAAAAGAAACCATTTCTAATGTTTATTGTGTGACGAGATTTCTCAAAATTAACATAAGGCACTTGCTGCTCAATTACCTCAATATTGTCGAGAAACATGCGTTTGACATGCCAAACATTTCTTTCACCTTGTATAGTAACATTGTTGTCCCAAGATAGGTAAACTTTGACCAGGAACTAGGTCTAAAGAGAGGGGTGGTGGAAGCAGATTTTAGGCTTTCAAAAATGGTATCATTGATATGAGCATCATCCCCTAGATCATCGTTGTAGAATGTGTCTATCAACATTGTCTCCATGGAATTCGTATCCCGTAAGTAATCATCTAGACCAACCTCTTTTTTATTGTCTCCATTACCAACTTTTGAAGAACTACTAGCATTGTTGTTTGTTGTAGTCATTCCTAATTGGTGAATCTGGACATAGTGGGAATTGAATACCTGGTTGATTCAACCATTCTTGGTACATTTCCTCTCCAAATTGTTCTCTCATTGCAACCTTCTCTCAGGTTGAAATTGTTATGGGGGTGCAACAAAAGATGGTAGGTAGGTCACTCATCATCACAAGAATCCTAATTTCAAAAATATTGAACATTAGTACAACGATGATATTAGTAAGCATAATGCAATAATTTGTTTGTTAAAATTACATTATACCAAATAATTATTATCATCGTCGACTAAGGATTGTGACTGGAAGACGGAATGTCACAAATGACAGGGTAAAGCGTCTATCCATTTTCATCTACCAACTTCTTGCAGTATGTTTCTCCTGATAAGAACTTCAGACATTTTTTAACTGGTACTAGAATATTTTTTGCATCTGAACTCAATTTTGAATCAGGATCCTAAAAATTTGGATACATTTTTATTCAGATTGACATGGATAAAAAAAAATCAATGAGATAATCGAAACATAAATAAAATAAGTTAAACTTACAGGATATGTAAATGGAGAACTCCACGATGGATTTTGAGCAATATGGAATGGACTGAAATTTGACGAATTGGCCATTTGATCATATAATAAGTTTTCCTCCCTGTATTTCAACAAAATTAACAACACATTTTCATGTACATATCTACAATAAATTTCAAGGACCATACCATTTGAGGAATATAGTTTTGAAACCATTTTTTAAGAATAAGGTGATATAAAACATAAAATGTATACTGAAGTATTGCAAGTCATGTGAATTCATCCTAAAAGATAATTTGAGATGAATATATTATTTTATGTGAAAATAAAAGTTCAAATAACTTAAAAATAATAACAATGCACTTATAAACCATAAATGCATTGGTGCACATATTAATAATAAGCATCGGTGCGTTGAAAAATCAACCACAACGTGTTTCTAGATTTTGTTAATAATTTTTTTTTATAAGTCTTTGGTGCGTCAAATAATATGGGCGCCCATGAGCAATGCATAGCCTAGGAAAGAGGCATTCAAATTCATTTGCATGTTTTCCATTGCAGGGATTGTGCAGAGGAGGCAGGTTGTCCGGAGATAGAATATTGGCACATGAATTTGTCAATTTTTGTATGAAAGTGTGAGATGATTGTATTGTACTGAGAGCTCTTGGATTAGATTTTTGTATGAGATTGTTTCATGATCCATGATATACATGATATATGATAGTGGGGTTTTTAGCTTTATGCTTTCTCGGAAAAACTTCTGTGTTATGTGTTCTTGATATTTCACTTTGTGATCATGGTTTAATTTCCACAAGAATATTAGTAGAAGTGATTCTGTATTTAACAATGGTATATAATTGTTAGATCAGGAGAATTCAGGGAATACATTAATTGTATTAAAATTTCTACATGGTATCAGAGTGCAGAAGATTGCAGAAGCTGAGTTTGTGATTGGATAGAATTCAAATTTGTAGAAAGACTTTCTTGGTGCTATAGCTAATTCAAGATCGAAATAGCTTTCAATGGATTGAGGTTAGAGTATACACTCGAGGGAAGATCGAACTACATTTCTTGAAAGGACAGGATGAAGGCAGTACTTGAAGACAATGACTTGAAGGAATTCATTGACAAAGATGTTCCTAAGATGGATGCGACAGAAACTGCAAATATTGATGCATGGCAAAAGAAAGTGGCAAAGGTGAGGAGGATCTTGTTGGAGGGAGTAAGAGACCACATTGTCTCAAGCCTCCATGGGAAAGTCACACCATATGAAATGTGGAATACTTTGATAGATCTATTCCAAAAAAACAACGACCATTGGAAATTGGCGCTCAAAGATAAACTCAGGAAGATCAATATGGAGAAGGGCGAATCCATTCCAAAATATCTCATGAAGTTTGTCCAATGTCGGGATGAGTTGGGGAGTGTGGGTATAATAGTTTTTGATGATGATTTGGTGAGCGTGGCTCTCCTAGGACTTCCCAAGAGTTGGCACAGTTATCAAGACTTTGTCAGTGGAAGGGAAAAATTTCCAGATTGGGAACGACTATGGTCGGATCTAGTGCAGGAGGAGTTCATGTAGAACACCAGAGATGGATCTTCATCAAAGAATGATGATGAAGAGGACTATTCTTTGGCTTCCAAGGAAAGGAAAGGGAAGGGGAAGAAATTCCATTCAAAATCCGAGTCTAAAGTCAAGAAGATGGATTTATCCAAAGTGAAGTGTTTTCACTGTCACGAACATGGGCATATTGCTACTAACTATTCGAAGAAGAAGAAGAACAAGAAGGTTGTTGGAGCTACAAATGGTAAGGCCCTTGCCTCACAATTTGAAATTGACTTCTCTTTGATCACATGCATGGAATCAAGTTCACCGGGATCAGTGTGGTATTTGGATAGTGGCGCTTCCTTCTACATGACGGAAGATAAGGAGTTTTTCAGTGACTTGGAGGAGATAGATCTCAAAATGGATATAGATATGGGCGACGATGGACAATGCAGTGCAAATGACATTGGTACCATTTCCTTTTAGAGGGAGTCAAGTAAACCATTTCAATTGAAAAATGTTATGCATGTTCTAGGTCTAAAGAAAAACCTGGTCTCAGTCACAATGTTGGAGAACAGAGGCTATGACGTTGTTTTCAGTGGTGGAAAATATTTTCTACAACATAAAACAATGGGTCAAGTCAAGAGGATAGGGATTTGAGTTAAGAATATCTACATGCTGGAGGTAGATGGTTACACTACCATGATGGGAAAGGCAGAAAAAGTGGTGAGATGGGACGAGGGCAAATTATGGCACAAACAATTGGGCCATCTTCATCATGGAGCCTTGAATATCATGCAACAAATATCTACTGGACTTTCAATGGGAACACTTGTTCAGTTAGATCAGTGCAAGGGTTGTACCATGGGGAAGTATGTAAAGTCCACCTTTCATGAAAAGGAGAACCGTGCTTCGGTGATCCTAGAGAGAATTCACACAGACGTGTGTGGACCATTCTCAGTTACTTCAACAGAAAAACATAGGTATTATGTTATTTTTGTTGATGATTTTTCGTGTAAATGTTGGATCTTCTTCATGCAGAAGAAGGATCAAACATTCTCAAAGTTTTGTAATTTTAAAGAATTGGTGGAGAAAGAGTCGGGGAAGCAAGTGAAGCCTCTAAGGGGTGATAATGGTGGAGAATACATCTCTAACGAATTTAAAGACTTCTGTAGCAAAGAAGGAATTCGAAGAGAAATCATAGTGCCTCATAACCCACAACAAAATGGGACCGTGGAGAGGAAGAACAAAATGATCGTGGGTGAAACACGAGCGATGTTTCATGATCAGGGCCTACCAATTCATTTGTGGGCGAAAGCATGCAATACTAGAGTTTATGTGCAAAACCGTTGTCCTCATAGAGTACTTGGAATGAGTACACCTGAAGAATCTTTCACTAGTAAGAAACTGTAACGACCCTTGATTATTAAGAATAATTAATTTAATAATATAATCCTAAAAGATTAGCCAAACTATATTTATGTCTTAAAATAACATTTCTAATTGATTATTATTAAAATAGTTGTTCATGATGGTTAATGATTAATTTGATTATTAATTAATTCATTAATTAATAAAGTATTAAATAAAAGGTGGATAATAAAATATAATATTTAAATTAAGTTACGTATCCCACAAGGGATAACATATTAAATACATGTGGATGAAATAATAAAGGAGGGATAAGGGTATTAATGATGGGAGGATAAGGGGTAATGAAGGAGTTAGGTAGGGAGTTAATGGGGGGAGGAGTGTCGGTGAAGGAGGGATAAGGAAGGAAAGGAGTTGGAGGGGAGGATCATTCTACGGGAGTTGGCCATGGACTTTGGAGAGCTCTGAGTATTGCAGACAGGGAGGAATTTTGTGAGTGACATTGACACAGTGGACCAGAGTTGTTGGGGGTTTTGGGCTCGAAGGGCCAGGATATCCATTGATATCCTGGGGCTAGGGAGCTAACTAGTCGGCAGGGAGGACGGTTTTGGGTAGTGTTCTAAAGAAGCAGGAAGGAAGAAAGCTGCGGACAACAGGAAGGATTATTAGCATCAGAGTTAAGGTATTTAACTCAAATTTATGCATTGTTTTAATTAGATTTATTACTCATTGATAAATTTTACTTGCGTAAGTGTTGAGAAAAGTTGGAATTATTCTTCTTTTATAAATTTAGTAGAAATTACTGTACATTGGTAGAATTACTAGATGTTAGTTTTAAAACCGGCCATTACAGAAACCTGATGTTTCTCATTTTAATATTTTTGTCTCATCTATTTATGTGCATGTGACTAAGGATGCCAGGAAGAGGCTAGAACCGACTATTTAAGTTGGGATTTTTGTGGGGCACACACAGACACCCCATAATTATCATGTGTATTTTCCTAACAGTAAGATCACTGTTATGTGATGGGATATAAAATTTGATGAGGGGAAAGCCATGCGGTTGTCGCTTGAGAGGGAGCTGGAATTGAATGCAGAAGAGGAACTGCTAGTTCCCAAAGATGAGTCTCAAGATGTGGATCAACCACATGATGAGGTTCATGGAGTGGAGGAAACCACTCATGCAGAGCCATCCATCAGAAATGGCAGAAAGAACACCACATAAGCTGATAGATTGAGACTAGATGTTGCACAGAATGTAGGAGCCCCTACTTCACAGTGCAGACAGAGACAGTCTCCTGATCGATTTGCTAGATACATGGATCTCATGAAAAAATGTATTTTTACCGAACTATCTTCCTTTCAAAAAGCAGTGCAGGATCCCACTTGGGTTGATGCTATGGTGGAGGAGTATGACTCCATTGTCAAAAACAGTGCATGGGAAATTGTCCCAAGACCGGTTGACAAATCAGTGGTAGGATAGAGATGGATCTACAAGTTAAAGAAAGCTACTGATGGGAGTGTTGAGAAATAAAAGGCCAGGTTTGTGGCTCGAGGCTTCTCACAGATCGAGGGGATAGATTATGATGAGACCTTTGCACCTATCACAAGGTACTCTTCCATAAGATCCATCCTTGCACTCTCAATGCAGATGGGTTGGCACATTCATCAGATGGATGTAAAAACTATGTTTCTCAATAGGATCATTGAGGAAGAAGTGTACATTGAACAACCAGAAGGTTATGAGACCTTTAACAGAGATTCACATGTGTGCAGACTCAAGAGAGCACTATATTGGCTAAAGCAAGCACCCCATGCTTGGTACACTTGGATAGACAACTATTTCACTGGATTGGGCTTCACGAAAAGTGAAGTGGATGCAAACCTATACCAAATTTTGGTGGAGGGTAAGCTCTTAATCATTGTTCTTTATGTTGATGATTTAATACTGACTGATGATGAGCTACTGATACACTCATTCAAGGATGACCTTTCAAAGGAGTTCGAGATGAAGGATTTGGGCCTTCTTCATTATTTCCTTGGATTGGAAATATGGCAGCGATATGGTGAAATTTTTGTGTCTCAAGGAAAGTATGCAAGGGAGATACTTGGTAAGTTTCACATGGAGGGCTGCAAACCCATGGATACTCTTATTGCAGTAAACTGGAGGAAAGAGGATGCTTCTTCTGGAGTGGTAGTGGATGCTACTGTCTATCGACAGTTAATAGGTTCACTAATGTATTTAGTGAACACGAGACCAGACATTTGCTATGCGGTTAACCAACTAAGTCAAGCGATGGTTAAGCCTACCAAACTCTTTTGGAAGGCGGGTAAGCATGTCCTGAGATATCTAAAGGGCACATCTGAGTATGGATTATGGTACAAACAGACAGATGAGGTGAAGTTGCATGGTTTCACGGATGTGGATTGGGCAGGCAACCCAACATATAGAAAGAGCACATCAGGGGGGGTCTTTAGTATCAGATCTATAGTTGTTTCTTGGTACAGTAGGAAACAAAGATCTGTGGCACTTAGTTTAGCAGAAGCAGAATACATGGAAGCGAGTCAAGATGCATGTGAGTCTATCTGGATGAGAAAGATATCGGTTGGTTTGTTTGGTTCTCATTTAGATCCAACAATGATTCATTGTGATAATCAGAGTTGCATTAAACTCTCGATTAATCATGTGTTTCATGATAGATATAAGCATATAGATATATGGTATCATCATCTCAGAGATTGTGTGCAGCGAAAGATCATGTTGCTTCAATACATTCCTACAGAAGATCAGGATGCAGATATTCTGACGAAGGCTCTCACCAAGAGAAAATTTGAATATCATAGAGACAGGATTGGGGTGAAGGATAATCCCTTTCTTGTTGAGAGGAAGTGTTGAAAAGTCAACAAGAAACATGTGTCTAATTTACTTTTCCCTTAAATAAATTGGACAATAAATATTAATCTATTATCTCATAATTACTTGAAATAATTAACTGAAATGGAAAATCAGTTAACTATGGGAAATTCGAGTTCAAAGGTTGGTTGGTAAGACATGGAGGTGACTTGAAGTTGTAATAGAGTTACAAGTTTAGTTATGAGAGTTGTGAAGTAGTTTAATTCAATTAAGTGAGTTAAGACCAGTTGTACTAATTGTAACTAAACTTACATTAGTGAGAGTTCAGTGAATTAATTATTAATTAATTCAAATCAGTGAACTCACATGCAATTGAAGATTCACCACAGTTAACTACATGCATGTCAGATCCAGTGGATACCCAGTTGAGATAACATGTGAAAGGGACAGTTTGGCTATCAGTTGTGATTTGAGTGAAGTGCACTCATGCAATCAGACACACAGTGGATGTGCCCATGAGCAATGCACAGCCTAGGAAAGAGGCATTCAAATTCATTTGTAGGTTTTCCATTGCATGGATTGCGTAGAGGAGGCAGGTTTTTTGGAGACAAAATATTAGCACATGAATTTGTCAATTTTTGTATGACAGTGTGAGAGGATTGTATTGTACTGAGAGATCTTGGATTAGAGTTTTGTATGATATTGTTTCATGATCCATGATATACATAATATATGATAGTGGGGTTTTTAGCTTTACACTTTCTTGGAAAAACTTCTGTGTTATGTGTTCTTGATATTTCACTTTGTGATCGTGGTTTAATTTCTAAAAGAATATTAGTAGAAGCGATTCTATATTTAACAATGGTATATAATTTTTAGATCAGGAGAATCCAGGAAATACATTAATTGTATTGAAATTTCTACAGGACATATCGGATCATTGTGGAGTAGAAGAATACTTTGGAACAACAAAAATATTCAGAAAATCATGATTTGAAGGGTATAGTGATTCACTCAAAACCCTACATTCAGAAAAATAAAATAAAAAAATTCCTACTTACCTTAAACCCTTGTTTTTTTTCTTTCGTGAATGCAAAATTTCACCCTAGGGTTTAACTCCCTCTATCACTTCAAAAATAGGGATTTTCGTTTTAGGTATTTTAGATATAATGGGTTTGTTTATATATATGTGTGTGTGTGTGTGTGTGTGTTTGGTATGTGATGCAAAGGGAACACTTATTGCATTAGATCCCAAATGCATTCAACCCTCTGCCCTTTTTATTTTTTATTTTTAAATGGTTTCCGATTTGACGTTTAAAAAAAAAAACATTTTCCACTTTTCCGGTGTGCCTTTTTGACAGAAACGAACCAGTGTGTTTATGTATAAAGAACACATCGATTAATCTAGATTAAAAAAAAACAAATTAAAAAATATAGTGCATAAAAACAATATTGTCGATGTTCTCATCTAAACAACACAGAAAAAGTTGT
>JZKD02S1671762.1:422409-487609 GCA_000966675.3 Picea glauca
ATATATATATTACAAAGTATTCATTTATTAATATATCAATTTTGTGAAATTTAGTTTTCATATATCAATATAAAAATACTTTATTGTCACGTTGTTTTTTCAGGAAAATTATGAAAATCCTAGAGGACCAACGAGTTGATATCTGAAATATGCCAATATGAATGTCCAAAAAAGTATATAAGGATATGGTTAAAGAATTGGGCATAATTGCATCACAGGAGGAGATATATCAACAACAATGTTCTTTAAATGTATGCAATCATTGAATTTTTCTATTAGGTACAAATAATTAATTATAAATTAAATATTGGCTTTCAAATATTCTCTTACAGAAAACAAAAGAAAATGCAATTCATTCTGCACATAAACCTGGACGACAAGGAAGAAAAGGGTTGATAGAAAAGTTTGTGAGTAATTGTTTTTTCATTATAACAACTTATTTTTTTTGTTTTGTATATTTTAAGTTTTTTTACAACAACCATCATTGAATGTCTTCAAACACGTGCTAACATACAAAGAAGAATCATCAAAAAAATTGATTGGAATTGGTTTATTTAAGGGTTGTGAGTATATGTTGGCATATCAAAAATTAATTGTTGAATTTGTAAGTATAATCTATGTTGTTTTACTTCCCACATTTTCTAATTAATGAAACAAAAATAAAACTTTATATAAAATCTATGATTTACTATGGGGTATAAAACTTGCAGGAAACAAAGTATGGAACTGATCCAACTGAAGAATTGTTGAAACAAGGCATGGAATTTGATTTTCAACATATGTGTATGATTCATGAGTCACTTCTTGCTTTGGAGGTATGCCACTTTTCAATTTGCATTCATGTATACTATTTATTTCAATTTTCATTACTCTCACCAATGTAGATAGACACGTTAAAATTTATTTTTATGTTTGTAGATGGATCTTCAAGAAGAAAAAAAGAAATCGAGAGAATCAACCAAACATTCAACAAAATAACCCAAGGCATGAAAGTAGCTCGAGAACTAACAATAGTTCCAGTGAAGAATCATGACCAATATATTTGGATATCAATGCAATCTGCAATTGTATTATTTTGAAATAATTGTCTTTGAAAATCATCCATTTTGTTTAATGTAATGGACATAGTGTCCCAATTGAAAGACAAGGGTTTTTCGATAAGTGTCCCATTTTGTATGACAAATACCCTCTTATTCATATAATAAAATATGTTTTAATTTATTCTATTGTGTTGTCCAATGTGGTTGTGAAATGTTACATCGTTAATTAAATATATGAATGACTAAACATTATAATGAAGATATGAAAAATCTGATGATATAACAAATTAATCCAAACATCATACCCAAATTCACTAATCAAAATATAAGATATATATGTAAATTTTTTGATAAATAATGGAAATAAAAAATAACAATAATTGCACTATCATGGGTTGATATTTCTCAGTGTATTTTAATTATTAATCTCATCAGTGCATTTAATATTAAAACTCACCAGTGCGTTTCATATGAAATTCACACCGATGCTTTTATGTAATCAATTAACACTGGTTTCAATATCAATTTAATACCACAAATTTGTATTAAAAAATTGGTCATTAGTGTGTTAATATTATATGAAGCACCGACACATATGTTTTTTGATCCGCACTGATGCTATTGTGTTATTGATAAGAACCAAGGCTTCTCTATTACTGAAAAGCACCAGTGGTTTTTGACTTTAATGCACTGAGGCATTTTTCCATGTAATGCACCAGTGCATATTATTTGATACAACATCGATGTCTTCTTATTAATAACACACCAGTGCATTCTATGTAGAAATCCCCAATGTTTAATTATTTTTAATTGTCCCAGTGTGTTTCGATGGTAACGCCTCAGTGCTTACACGACAAATCCTTGGTGCTTATACAACACATGCCCTGATGCTTAAATATTTTACTTACCAGGTGATTTCATATTTTATGACCTCGATGCTTGAATTTAAGTGTACAACACCGGTGTTGTATGTGTATGTACTCACCAGTGCTTGTGCCTTATACAAATGCACTAATTTGTAAACATCTACTAACACCTTCGGCTGCCCATATTATTTTTAGTTATAATCAACTTCCGTTATAATATCCGCAAAAACATCTTCTATCGATAACAGATGTTGTAACAGATGTTTTTTTGATAATTTTTGTCAATTTTGTAACACTAGAAACCTCTGCTATAACCTCCACTAAAAGGTATTTTCCTTGTAGAGGTAATATTATGTAACATCCCGCTCTTGCGCCCACTATGCGAACTTATTATTTGAGGACACTTTCTTGCAAGTGATCCATATCATTATACTATTGGGCATTTGATTATGATTATGAGGCGTTATGAATTGATGACATGTTATTTTACTATATTGACATAAACATGTGCTATTGACTCGATTTTCTTGAGTCTGCAGGATTTTGGACCCCGAGGATGTAGAGGCATCAGTGAAACCCCTTGGAATCTGGATTGAGTCAGGGAATGGACTATTGGGCTTGATTGTTGTATATATGAATTTTGTGCATCTGATTAGATGATATGATTATGGATATTATTTCTAACATGATTCACCGATGATGCAGGATTACGATAGCTTGTCGACCAAACTCACATGTGGAGTAGAGGGGTCACACATGATAACCAGAGATGTTGAGGGAGAGGTGTGGACAATAGCCTTGCCACAACTTACTGGCACTCCCGTCGTGGCTCTAACTGTAGGTTAACAATTACCTAGTTCAAGGATACCCACAATGCCATGAGGGCCGACTACGACATTCACTCACAATGATTCTAAGGGGCACACAATAAGGCAAGGGCCTTATTCCTTAGAGGCCCTTAGTTTCCCACAAGATCACTTGGCGGAGTATTGACTCTAGGCGTTTTTGATGTCTACCAAGACTATCAAGAGGCGACTGACACACTTGGAGCACGTAGTGTGTCTTGAAGGGAACGTCGCACAAGAAAAATGGACAAAGGTGAGTGGCACCCTTGGCACACGTAGTGCGTCCTGAAGGGCACATCGCGTAAAAGAAACATAATGAGGCGAGTGGCACCCTTGGAGCACCTAGTGTGTCCTAAAGGGCATGTCGCATTGTTAATTAATAAATGCACAAACCTATATGGCCTTAGGATGAATAATGTAATAAGAAATATTTAAAACAATTTCCCTAATAAAATGTCTCCCAACCTAGGAAACTAAAGTCTAGGTCTAAGTGATAAGTTTGTGATAAAAAAAAATATATCTATTTATATAAAAATAAAAATAAATAAATAATAATCATAATCATCATTAATCATGTGATGAGAAGGGGGTAAGTAATTCAATTACTTTATAAAAATATTTTGGGGGATAAAATTTAAAAGGGGAAAGAGGGGAAATGATTTTTTTTTATCACATATGCTAATTAAAAATTTATTAATTAAAAAGGAAAAGGAGAAAAAGTTAATTTTCTACACCTGCCAATTTGAGTTTTAAATGAAAAGGGAAAGAGGGAAATTTAAAAGAATTAGGAAACTAGGAAAAAKWGGGAAACATAAAAAGAAAGGGGAAACATAAGGAAAAAGMAGAAAGACTAACTTAGTAWGGTATCYARCATTTAAGAACTTTCTAAATTGAACTCWACTAGTGAATTAGTAAGGGKKTAAGTCATTAAATTGTGTAAGGGAATATGGGGACACCTAGAAGTGATTCTAGGAATTCTTTTAGGTGGGTGAGGGAAATAGGAGTAATTAATTAATTAATGAAATTAATTTATGGTGCAATGAAGGTGATGGGTGAGACATGTACAAGGATGATTTTTATGAATTAAATTATTGAACAATAAATTAAATGGATTTTTGGGAAAGTAAAGGACTTAGAAACTCTATATAAAGGAGGGAGGAGGAGGAGGATGGATCTCTTCTGTGATGCGTAATGTTACGTTGCTGAATTTTAGACTTGAATGACTTAGCTTGTGGGAGTTGGGATACCTACCTCGGTGAGGAGTGGTAAATCGTCCTTGCGAGGCGAGTTGGTAGCTGGTTGTTCTCTGGTTTAGTGTGCCTAACCCATTTGTGACTCCGGGGGCTAAGGGGGAAGAAGAGTACCCCTAGCGTTGGTTGCGAGGTACCAGTGAATTCTCATTGGTCAGCAAGCAGGAGCTACACAGAGCGCGCGAGATAATGACTCAGAGCGAATGACTTGGGCTACAATACGTTTACTTGATACTGCATGGTATATTCTTATTATACCTCATGCTTTCAAATCTGTATTTTTAATTGGGTAAGGAAATGTTGACTTAGCATTTTAACTGATAACTTAACTTCCCCATAGCCTTAAGATCGATGTTGATTGATTCCCTTGGCTTTCGATCCTTGCATGTTGTTCTTGTCCTTTGGTTTTGTTAATTATTGTGAAGAGTTGAGCCTTTTGTCCTCATCCCTAGTTCTTCATTCCATGCCTGAGAAGTTGGCCAAGAGATGAATCGACGATCGTCACTTCGGTGCACAGGGACCTATAGATTCTAATGCCCTTCTTTTCTGTGCGTGGATGATGAGCGAAAGATTGTTTTCCCAGTAGTTTACCCCTTCTTATCTATGCACCTTGATCTTTTCCTTGTTTTGTTCTCTGCATGTTATATCACCTCTGTGTCCTAATAGTTCTCAGCATCTGAAAACTATTTTTAGTGTTCTCTGCATTTCAACATCCTCAACCACAACATTTCTAACTCTGCGTTTTTTAAATATTGTTGGATAATTTAACTCTGCTTGGTAATACCTTCCTGTCTATTTAAATTTGTAATTTTTTTTTTTGGGAATTATTCTCTACAGTTTTTATACCTTTGCACCTTAATATTTGACGATGAATTAAGACCGCAAATAGTGGGTGTTTAACTCGTGATTTTCCACTTCTTAAGTCTGTATTTCATTTTTATTTATTGGGCGAATTTCCACTTTTAAAGACACAATCATTGTCTGGGTCTTTAATTGGCAATTTTCCACTTCTTAAGTCTGCATTCATTTTTATTTACTAGGCGAATTTCCACTTTTAAAGACACAATCATTGCCTGGGTGTTAAATTGGCAATTTGCCACTTCTTAAGTCTGCATTCATTTTTATTTACTGGGCGAATTGCCACTTTTAAAGACACAATCATTTATTGGGTGTTAAACTGACTATTTTCCACTTCTTAAGTCTTCATTCTTTTTTATTTACTGGGTGAATTTCCACTTTTAAAGACACAATCGTTGCCTGGGTGTTAAACTGGCGATTTTCCACTTCTTAAGTCTCCTTTTGTTTTTATTTACTGGGCAAATTGCCACTCTTAAAGACACATTTGTTTCTTGTGTCTACCTGGAGATTTACCACTTCTTAGGACTGCATTTCATTTTATTTTAAGGGTGTATTTAACTTGCAATTTTATTCCCCTAGCATGTTTTTTTTTCTTCTCCATGAAAGGCATGTGCCTTACTGGTTATTGGGGGTGTATCGATGGGAATTTTTGTGTAGTGGTGGATTTTACTGACAGAGATTTTTTGGAAAAAAATGAATTGAAAATTTAGGGAGTAGAATTCCCATACAGTTAGGCCACATGGTCTTCATCTTGTATTCCATTAATATCAACATTAGTTGTTAGCAGTAATTAAAAACATGAAATAAATGGTGCAAGATTTCTGCAATTTTGCCATTAGTTAACCCCTACGATTTTGCCTTTATCTCTGCATCTTTATGCATTTATTAATCTCTATGACTTGCCACTTATCTCTTCATCTTCGTGTCTCTTTTCCAGCCTTGTCATTTGAGCACCCTTCCCTTTTCCTGTGATGTAATGTATAGCTTTAAATCTCATCGATTTCTGTAATTTATAGATTCATGTATAGATTTTTGTAATGTATAGATTTTTGTGATGTATAAGATTTATGTAATGTATAGATTTCTATAATGTATAGATTTATGTAATGTATAGGTTTAAATATCATTGAATGTATATGGCATTAAATCTCATTGAATGCATATGGTAGTAAATCCCATTGAATGTATAGAGAATTAAATCTCATTGAATGTATAGCAACTTGTCTTGTAGTGTGTAGCTTGATTTATATGGAATTATATAGCTTGCAATGTATAACTTGATTTATATGTAATGTATAACTTGATTTAGATAGTGTTTAATAATAACATTAATTTTCATTGATTAACATCGAGGTGACAATTATTCGGAAACAATAAGATAGCATTAAAATTTCATTGAATAATGTCAATTGGATTTTATTTATAACCACATAACAATATAAAATGGCAGAGAAGATAGCATTGAAGTGGAATTAATTATAGACATCGATCACATTCAAGATTATCCCTTCTAGACAATAATGTCGATTATATTTTTAAGCAACGCGGAATACCTTTAAAATGTTAGGTAGATCACTTATTTTAATGGACAGTTTATAATTGTTGATAAGCATATTTGATTTGGTTAAGTGACTTTTTTAGTGCACATTATAATAACACTGATGAACTTAGTCACTTCGTAACAGTTTGACCTTCGCACTTAGACATATGGCTTATTATTTATTGTACTGGTTGTTGGCGGAGTCAGCTATTAGCTTGAGCTTTTCCTTTGATTGTAGTCATCTTGGATCTGGTCGACTTGTTGCTTGAGGTATGGGTGTAGCCTCTTATCAGTAGCTCGACTCCAAGTGAGTTGGTTACAGCTAGGGTCCTTGGTCCAGATAGGTTATGTGGTGCTAGGGTTATCGTCGTACCTATCGCCCGGGGACGGCATGATTCCTGATGAGGGAATCATTGCACACCCTATTGGATAGAGGCGATTGATAACTTGGATGGGGTCTATACTTCCCATTGTGGGTTTGTTGATCTTGTAAGACTGTTTATGGTGCTTGGGTTGCAACGCCTTCATGAATTTGGTTGTGTGCCATCGAGGTTCTAGTTATCTAGCCATTGAGGTCATTGTGTCGAGATGGGAGTGTTGTCCCTTAGCTTGTAGGCAAGGTCATGTTGTGTTGGGAGGATAGTCATTTCTCCTTGTTGTTTTACACATGTTTCACCTAGTTTCTCTCATGCAAGTGCGTGGAGTCATAGTTGTCTATTGCTTGATCGATGTGTGTGTGTTCTTCGTCTAGGTGTGGTTAACTGTGTCGTTGTTTCCTTCCTGCCTAAAAACAAAAAAAAAATTGTGCCTTGCTTCGCTTGTAGTCGCAACGTATTGGGGTCATTACATATGGTATCAGAGCAGGTTCAACCCGCGACTTGGGATCACTACAACTTTCATTGATATGATATTTGATTATAATTTGCTAATTAAGTTGACTTGTATTCATGCAGGTAATCATGGTTAGAGGAAGCCACAGAGGCAGATGACGGGGTGCAAAGGGAGGAGGCTCAACACCTCCAGCAACATCCACGCCTGAGGGGTCTAACTCCCAGGGAGCCAAACAAGTTGTCGGGAAGGAGTAGATAGAGGTGGGTGATGTGGTTTGGCTGATGAGATCTTTTCAGTGCATGTCTAAGGCACTGATCAACCATTTGGATAGAGATGAGGCTAGGGTGCTGGCACCCCCTGAGGGTCCACCACACACTCCAATTAGTACTGGTAGCATTCACCACAAACTCAAGAAGGTCAAATTTCTAGATTTCTTTGGTGTCACGGATGGTGCAGCTACCGAGGCATGGTTGGAGAATATGGAAGCATGCTTTTCACTTCGCGACTATACCTCCAACATGAAGCTCTGTATGGCGGTCTTTCAACTATAGGGGAGCACTCTTCTATGGTGGAAGACGCCCCTGCCACAACTGAACATGGCCATCAAAGATGTGTCATGGGAATTGTTTGAGGAATGGTTCTAAAAGAGGTACATATTAGAGGAATTCATTGAGCATTAGCTCAACAACTTACGATAGGGAGGCCATACAGTTCCCAAGTACGAGGGTCATTTTATGGAGCTACTTCGGTATGTTCTGCATCTTAATACTGAGAAAATTAAGGTCAACATGTTCATTTTCGACCTTAATGGTAGCATATGTGCCAAGGTTAGGATTCTGATGCCTCATACCTTGCATGATGTCCTCCAGAAGGCCCTCATAGCAGAGTAGGATCTTATCAGTGGGGGTCAGAATAGGACTCCAGCGAGACCAGTAGTGCAAGTGGCATCTGGTGCACTACAACATCAGACACTAGCTAGACATATGCCAGGATATCGTGGCTTTGAGAAAGGATCCAATTTCAATACACCTCAGTGACCAATGCCTCAGCAATAGACACCTTATCGGGGAACACAACATCAACAGTAGCATCGACTGTAGCAACAACAATTTAGGCATGTTTAGCAGAATAAACTAGGATTCTAGACTGGTGGGCTGTCATCTTCTACTTCAGGTACCAGGATTACTAAACCGAAGAAGGGGTGTTGGATGTGTGGGGATCCACACTACCGGTGTAACTTCCCAGTCGAGAGGACTAGAGCATCTGGATCATCTAGACCCACTACCATGGGAAATTTGGGCAAGGAACATCGGCTTCATGTAGTGGTGAAAAACTGCCAGGAAGAGAACTAGTTGACTGTGCTCAAGATGTAAGGTACCGTCGCTGATCGGACCCTTAGTATTTTGATAGATCTCGGTGGTACCGAAAGTTTTGTTTCTGGTGCAGTGCTAAAAAGGATTAAGGTAAAGGAAGTTGAACAATATGATTTTATCTTTGTAGATATGACTTCGAGAGCCAAACAAAAGGTTGGAGGAAGGGCTACAGAATGTACCCTTAACTTGGGAGAGTTTGTCACTAGGGCCAACCTGTATGCCATGATCTTAGGATCTTATGATGTTGTGATTGGTATGGACTGGTTGGAATCGCATGAGGCGATACTCAACTATAAGATGAAACGATTGAGCTTGGTCGATGATGAGGGAAAATGAAGCATGATTGTAGGACAAAAATAGGGAGTTTCCCTGTGGTTTATCTCTTCCTTGAAGTTACAGAAGATAATTCACAAGGGATGTAAGATTTATGCGATCCTTGCGTTGAATGAAAAAGGAGTAGCGGAAGGACTAGAAAAACTACCGGGGGTGAGAGAGTTTGCAAACGTTTTTCTGGAGGAGTTACCTAGGATGCCTCCATAAAGGGAATTGGATTTTACCATAGACCTAAAATCAAGGAATGAACTGATAACTAGAATTCCTTATCGAATATTGACCCTGGAGTTACAGGAGTTGAGAATGCAACTGAAGGAGTTATTGTACCTGGGAATTATACATCAAAGTGTGTCACATTGGGGTGTGCTTGTTATCTTCATACAAAAGAAGGATGGGTTGTGGAGACTCTGCATTGACTACCATCAGTTGAACAAGGCAATGATCAAGAATCAATATCCATTTCCAAGGATTGATGATCTATTTGACCAGATGAAGGGCGCGACAGTGTTTTCCAAGATTGATTTGTGATCAAGGTATCACTAGTTATGGATCAAGGAGGATGACATCCCTAAGACCACCTTTAAGATGAGGTTTAGACATTATGTGTTTACTGTTTTACCGCTTGGACTAACAAAATCCCTAGGGGTACTTATGCATTTAATGAATGGGATGCTTCGTGAGTACTTGGACAAGTTCATCTAAGTATTCATTGATGATCTTTTGATTTACTCTCGGACGACGAAGGAGAATGAAGAGCACTTGTGCTTGGTACTACAGTGTCTGTGAGAGCACAAATTGTATAGGAAGTTGTCCAAATGATCGTTTTATCAATCGAGGATTCACTACTTAGGGCATGTCATCTCCGGTGAAGGTATCACTATGGATCCAACAAAGGTTGAGGCCATTATGGAATGGACTACATGGAAGAATGTCTCAGAAGTGCGCAACTTCACGGGTTTAGTAGGATATTATCAACGGTTCGTCGAGGGATTTTCAAATATAGAAAATCCAATCATGGAATTGCAGAATAAGAACAAGAATTTTGTTTGGACTGAGAAATGCACAGAATCATTTCATAGGTTCTGGGAGCTGTTGACAATGACATCGATACTAAAGGTACCTGACATGGAAGAAGACTTTTTGGTATCCACTAAAGCATCCAAGGAAGTATTAGGTGGAGTCTTGATGCAAGACAGTCGAGTGATCCCTTACATCTCGAGGAAATTGAGAAGCCATGAGGAGAACTATGCGACGCACAATTTAGAGTTGTTAGACATTGTTTATGCCTTGAAGGTTTGGAGATACTACCTTGTTGGATGGAAATTTGAACTAAATATGAACCACTATGGGTTGCAACACATCTTTATGCAAAGTGACCTGAACGCGTGACAACGACGTTGGTTGAAACTGCTTAGCGAGTATGATTTCAAAATTTATTACTTAAAAGGAACAGTAAAATGAGTGGCAGATGCATTGAGTCGGAGACCACACATCCTTTCAGTGTTTCCGCTTCGGACGAATCTACGTGAAAAAATTCTAACTTTACAACGCGACGATGATTGGTACAAAGAGGTTGAGTATTTTTTAGGACAAAAAACAATGATGGTACCAAGATTTGAAGGATTTACGTTTGACGATGATTTATTATTGAGGTTTAAAAATTAGATTTACATACCACCGAACGACGAGTTGAGGAGATTGATCCTAAACGAGGCTCATAGATCAATATACATGGCTCACCCGGGAGTCACGAATATGAGGGCAGACCTTAAACCCTTATTCTTCTGGAAAGGAATGAAGGAAGACATAGTCAACTATGTGGCCATATTTCTAGAATGTCAGCAGGTAAAGGCCGAACATAGACATCCAACAGAATTACTACAACCACATGCTATTCCAGAATCGAAATGGGAGGTTATTTCGATGGGTTTTATTATTGGATTTGCATTGATGACAAGGAGACACGACTCTATTTTCATAGTAGTCGACACTCTGAAGAAGAGTGATCATTTTATTCCTGTGTGTATGAAGTATTAGGCACCCAACATAGCTAGATTTTTCATCAGTGAGATTGTGAGGCTGCATGGCATGCCTAATATGATTATATCTGATCGGGGATCAGTGTTTACTGGATGAATTTGGACTAGTTTCCAAAAGGCCTTGGGAACCCAACTTAAATTTAGTAATGTGTATCATCCAGAGACTAACAGGTAGACCGAACGAAAGAAATAGACCTTGGAGGACATGTTGCGCATGTACGTAATGGACCAAAAAAATCGTTGGGAAGAATTATTTCCACTGATAGAACTCACATATAACAATAGTTACCAAAGAACCATTAAGATGGCACCTTTCGAGTTCCTTTATGGGCGACCGTGTCAGATGCCTTTGAGTTGGGATCAACTTGAGGATAGGGTCCTGGTGGGACCATAAGAGATCCAAGAAATGGAAGAGAAAATGAAAACAATAAGACAAAGGATCAAAGAAGCGCAGGATCGACAAAAGAGTTATGCCGATGTGCACCGTGTCGACCATAGTTATGAAGTTGGCGATCGATTCTTCTTGCGGGTAAAACTGGATAAGAGTTTGGTCCAGTTTGGAAAGGGATCTAAACTCTCTCCTAGGTTTGTGGGACCTTTCAATATTATGGAGAGAAAGGGGCCCGTGGCCTATCGACTAGCCTTTCCTGATTCTTTGAGGTGTATGCATGATGTTTTTCACATATCTGTTTTGAGACATTATATCAGTGATCCTACACATGGTATTGACATGATTTCCTTGCAGGTATCAGATGAGGGGCCACTCATGGCTGAGCCGATCCGCATCCTGTATCATCGCATTCAACATATACAATGTCGAACAGTATATCAGGTCAAGGTCCAGTGGGACAACTATAGTCCTCACTTGATGACCTGGGAGGACGCATATGACATGCACCAACAGTTTCCATTTTTTCTTGATAGATAGACTTATGATACTGTGATACATATTATTTCAGCACTTATATACTATGAAACTTTGGGACGAAGTTTATACCAAGAGGGGGTGTATGTAACATCTCACTCTTGCATGCACTGAGTAAACTTATTCTTTGAGGACACTTGCTTGCAGGTGATCCAGATTATTATAATATTGGGCATTTGATTATGATTATGAGGCATTATGAATTGATGACATGTTATTTTGTTGTATTGACATAGAGAGGTGTTATTGACTCGATTTTCCTGAGTATGTAGGATTTTGGACCTCGAGGATGCAGAGGCATCGATGAAACCCCTTGGACTTCGGATCGAGTCGGGGAGTGGAATATTGGGGTTTGATTGTTGTATATATGAATTTTGTGCATTTGATTAGATGATATGATTATGGATATTATTTATGACATGATTCACCGATGATGCAGGTTGATGATAGCTTTCCGACTAGACTCACATGTGGAGTACAGGGGTCATGCACGATAACCAAAGATGTTGAGGGAGAGGTGTGGACATCATCCCTACCATAGCCTACTAGCACTCTCGTCGTTTCTTGAACTGTAGGTTAATGATTACCTAGTTTGAGGAGACCCACGATGCCGTGAGGGCCGACTGTGACAGTCTCTCATGATGATTCTAAGGGGCATGCAATAAGGCAGGGGCCTTATTCCTTAGAGCCCCTTAGTCTCCCACAAGATCACCTAGCGGAGTATTGACTCCAGGGGTTTTTGATGTCTACCAAGTTAGTCAAGAGGTGAGTGGCACCCTTGGGGTGCGTAGTGTGGCCTGAAGGGCACGTCGCGCAAGAAAAATGGAAAGAGGTGAGTGGAACCCTTAGAACACGTAGTACATCTTGAAGGGCACGTCGTGCAAGGGAAACATAATGAGGTGAGTTGCACCCTTGGAGAACCTAGTGTGTCCTGAAGGGCATGTCGCATTGTTAATTAATAAATGGAAAACCTAGATGGCCTTAGGATGAATAACGTGATAAGAAACATTTAAAATAATTTCCCTAATAAAATGTCGCCCAACCTAGGAAAACAAAGACTAGGTCTAAGTGATACTTGTGATAAAAGAAAAATTATATCTATTTATATAAAAATAAAAATAGAAATAAATAAATAATAATGATAATCATCATTAATCAAGTGACAAGAAGGGGGTAAGTAATTCAATTAATTTATAAAAATATTTTGGGGGATAAAATTTAAAAGGGGGAAAGAGGGGAAATAATTGTTTTATCACATATGATAATTAAAAATTTATTAATTAAAAAGGAAAAGAAGAAAAAGTTAATTTTCTACACCTTCAAATTTAAGTTTTAAATGAAAAGAGAAAGAGGGAAATTTAAAAGAATTAGGAAACTAGGAAAAAGAGGGAAACATAAAAAGAAAGGGGAAACACGAGGAAAAAGAAGAAAGACTAACTTAGTAAGGTATCTAGCATTTAAGAACTTTCTAAATTGAACTCAACTAGTGAATTAGTAAGCAGGTAAGTCATTAAATTGTGTAAGGGAATATGGGGACACCTAAGAGCGATTCTAGGAATGCTTTTAGGTGGGTGAGGGAAATATGAGTAATTAATTAATTAATGAAATTAATTTATGGTGCAATGAAGGGGATGTGTGAGACATCTACGGGGAAGATTTTTATGAATTAAATTATTGAACAATAAATTAAATGGGATTTTGGGAAAGTAAAGGACTTATAAACTCTATATAAAGGAGGCAGGAGGAGAATTATGGGTCTCTTATGTGATATGTAATGTTATGCTGCAGAATTTTAGACTTGAATGACTTATCTTGTGGGAGTTTGGATACCTATCTTGGTGAGGAGTGGTAGCTCAGCCTTGCGAGGCGATCTGGGAGATAGTTGTTCTCTGGTTTAGTGTTCCTTCCCCCTTTGCGGCTTGGGGGGATAAGGGGGAATAAGAGTACCCCTAGCATTGGCTTGGAGGTATAGGTGAAGTCTCATCAGTCGACAAGCGGGAGATATATGGAGTGCCTGAGATAATGACTCAGAGTGGAAGACTTGGGCTATGGTATGCTTACTTGATACTGCATGGTAGATTCTTGTTATACCTCACGCTTTCAATTATGTATTTTTAATTGGGTAAGGAAATGTTGACTTATCATTTTAACTGATAACTTAACTTCCCCATATCCTTAAGGTTGTTGTTGATTGATTCCCTTGGCTTTCGATCCCTGCATGTTGCACCTATCCTTTGGTTTTGTTGATTTTTGTAAAGAGTTGATCCTTTTATCCTCATCCCTAGTTCATCAATCCATGCCTGAGAAATCGACCAGGAGCCAAATCGACGCTCTTCACTTCAGTGCACAACAACCTATAGATTCTAATTACCTTCTTTTATGTGCATGGATGATGAGTGAAGGATGTGTTTTCCCAACAATTTACCTCTTCTTATCTCCGCCTTGTTTTGGTCTCTTCATGTTATATCACCTCTACATCTTAATCGTTCATGGCATCTAAAAATTGTGTTTAGTGTTCTCTACATTTCAACACCCTCAACCAGGAAATTTTTAGCTTTGCGTTTTTTAAATGTTGTTGGATAATTTAACTTTGCTTGGTAATACCTTCCTGGCTATTTAACTCTGTGTTTTTTGTTTTTTTTGGGCATTATTCTCTACAGGTTTTATACCTCTGCACCTTAATATTTGACGACGAATTAAGACTGCAAATTGTGGGTGTTTAACTGGTGATTTTCCACTTCTTAAGTCTGCATTTCATTTTTATTTACTGGGAGAATTGCCACTTTTAAAGACAAAATCGTTTCTTGGGTGTTTAACTAGAGATTTTCCACTTCTTAAGTCTGCATTCATTTTTATTTATAGGGCGAATTGACACTTTTAAAGACATAATCGTTGCCAGGGTGTTAAAATGGCGATTTTCCACTTCTTAAGTCTGCATTGTTTTTTATTTACTAGGCGAATTGCCACTTTTAAAGACACAATCGTTTCCTGGGTGTTAAACTAGCGATTATCCACTTCTTAAGTCTACATTCATTTTTATTTAGACTTAAGAAGTGGATAATCGCCAGTTTTAAGGACACAATCATTGCCTGGGTGTTAAACTGGTGAATTGCCACTTTTAAGGACACAATCGTTGCCTGGGTGTTAAACTGGTGATTTGCCACTTCTTAAGTCTTCTTTCATTTTTATTTACTAGGAGAATTGCCACTCTTAAAGACACATTCATTGCTTGTGTCTACCTAGCGATTTTCCACTTCGTAGGAATGCATTTCGTTTTATTTTAAGGGAGGATTTTCCCTGCGATTTTATTCCCCTGGCATGTTTTTTTTTTCTTCTCCATCAAAGTCCTGTGCCTTACTGGTTATTGCAGGTGTATCGGTGGGTGTTTTTGTGTAATGGTGGATTTTACTAACAAATATTTGTTGGAAGACAACAGATTGAAAATTTAGGGAGAAGAATTCCCATACAGTTAGGTCGCAGGGTCTTCATCTTGTATTCCATTAATATCAACATTAGTTGTTAACAGTAATTAAAAACATGAAATAAATCATGCAAGGCTTCTGCTATTTTTCCATTGGTTAACCCCTGTGATTTTGCCTTTATCTCTATGTCTTCATGTATTTATTAATCTCTGCGACTTGCCACTTATCTCTTCATCTTCGTGTCTCTTCTCCAGCCTTGTCTTTTGACCACCTTGCCCTTTTCCTGCGATGTAATGTATAGCTTTAAATCTCATTGATTTATGTATAGATTTTTGTAATGTATAGATTTATGTAATGTATAAGATTTATATAATGTATATCTTTAAATCTCACTGAATGTATATGGCATTAAATCTCATTGAATGCATATGACAGTAAATCCCATTGAATGTATGGGGCATTAAATCTCATTGAATGTATAGAAACTTCTCTTGTAATGTGTGTCTTGATTTATATGGCATTATATAGATTGTAATGTATAACTTGATTTATATGTAATGTATAACTTGATTTAGATAGCATTTAATAATAGCATTAATTCTTGTTGAATAACATCGAGGTGAAAATTATTCATAAACAACAATATAACATTAAAATTTCATTGAATAGCACCAGTTGGATTTTATTTGTAACCACATAACAACATACATGGTAGAGAAGATAGCATTGAAGTGGTATTAATTATAGACATCGATCACATTTAGGATTATCCCTTCTAGAAAATAATGTCGATTATTTTTTTAAGTAGCGTGGAGCACCTTTAAAATGTTAGGTAGATCACTTATTTTAATGGATAGTTTATGATTGTTGATAAGCATATTTGATTTGGTTAAGTTCCTTTCTTAGTGCGCATTATGATAAAACTTATGACCTTAGTCGCTTGGTAACAGTTCAAACTTCACACGTAGACATCTGGCTTATCAGTTATTGTACGGGTTGTTGGTGGAGTCGGGTATTAGCTTGAGCTTTTCCTTTGATTGTAGTCATCTTGGGTCTGGTTGACCTGTTGCTTGAGGTATGGGTGTAGCCTCTTATCAATAGATTGACTCCTAGTGAGTTGGTTACAACTAGAGTTCTTGGTCTAGATAGGTTATGTAGCGCCAAGGTTATCATCATGCCTATTGCTTGTGGATGACATGATTCCTGATGAGGGGATCATTGCACGCCCTATTGGATAGAGGTTATTGATAACCTGACTGGGGTATGTACTTTTCTTTGTGGGTTTTGTTTATCTTCTAAGTTCATTGATGGCGCTTGGGTTGCAATGCCTTCATGTGTTTGGTTGCACTCCATTGAGGTTCTAGTTATCTAGCCATCGAGGCTATTGTGTTGGGATGGGGGTGTTGTCCCTTAGCTTGTAGGTGAGGTCATGTTGCGTCGGGGGGGTAGTCGTTTCTCCTTGTTGTTATACACATGTTTCACCCAATTTCCATTGTGCCAATGTGTTGAGTCATATATTTTTGTTTCCTAATCGGTGTCTGTGTGTGTTATTCATTTAGGCATGGTTAATTGTGTTGTCGTTTCCTTCCTGCCTAAAAAAAAAAATTGCACCTTTCTTCGCTTGTAGTCATAACGTATTGGGGTCTTTACATATTAGAATTAAATGTACTTTGGGGAAAGTGATAGTATAGGAAACATATAAAGGAGCATCAAATGTGTGTTAAGAGATGTTATAATGAAAGGAAACTCTATGGGTCTGCAAACCCATAGTAAAAAATCAATAAATAACGAAGTATGAGACTAGATTGGTTGGATGTGAGGGCAATTATTGTTTGAAGAGTTATGACCCACGAACCAGAGGTGAAAGAAAAAATTGACTAAGTATTTAGATATTGAGAGAGAAAAAAAGAATTGATAAAATGACTAAGTAACATAAATTGGTTGGTCAGACCTATTGGGGTAAAAACAAAATGAATCGGGTGAGTGGCTCATACTCATGATAAACATTTAAAAAATATTATAAGTATGTTGCAAGATGAGGATCATATAAAATGGTGGTGCATTTTGGTAATGATGAAGTTTCATACTTGAATGTGAATAAGTAACAAACCCACAAGAAACAAAAAGTGAGACTAAATATTAGTGCAAACTGGATACGTTGGATCACAAAGGTGCATTTTCAAGGGGACGAAAGTTTGTAACAATAAAGAAAATAACTTATGCACCCACGATCAAGCGAAAAAATTCAAGTGTTGAAATGTATAAGAGAAATATTTTTTGGAAATACTTAACACATGCATGGGTCAACACCTTTCCACTATGTCCCCTAATGCACCACCCCCATACAACACCTTGAACATTTTCCTAGTGACCCTTTAATAAATCCCCTCCTATTCACCATAGTTACACATATTAATCCCATTGATCCACCAAACCCTCAACCATTGAACCATTCACCTCAACCCACAACCCCTTAACCATTGGACTATCCATTTCCCTTAACACCCTAAGGTCTAACCCCTAAATGATAACACACCTAACTAATTGAAAACCACCTAACTAATAATCCCTAATTCCCTTGACCCATTAAGCTATAACCATTAACTAACCCATCAAACCTCATCCCTTTACCTCCAAACCTATAACAGACTAAGACCTTACCCTGAAAACCCATAACCCGAGTCTAACCCCCATGCATAATACCATAATATACCATAACCCTCGACCATTATGACCTAATACAACATATATCCCATTATCCATATGAAATTTAACATGGTCACCTTGACACATTCTCCCCCTCACAAATTTTTTACCATGATTGATTTACTCAGCCCCTCATCCATAATCCCCAACACATATTTCAAACCTACACCTTACCCACACACTAACCTGTGAATCACATAATCCATTATGACCCCCTTGACCGATAAATAAATTTTAAACCCATCTAATAAATTATAAGTGATCCAAAATGGATAACTATATAATTCATTATCTATTTTTGGCACATTTTGAGTATAAAACTTGGAGCTTTTTTCTTGTAGGTTCATTTTAGTGGTAGGTCCTATTTTGGTGATTTAGGGTCCTTAAAATTTCAAAGCCCATTTGGGGCATTAAATAGTCATTTTGGGGTAAAACATTTGTGGAAAACATTTTGATGATGTTCTACACATCAATATATTTCTATTGATGCAAACATCACCTCACTCAGAGTTTGTATGAGGAATTTATTCCTCTCACAAGTTAACCTCTACTTTTGACCACTATGGTACCCAGTGCATGCCATGCCAAATCCCATTACTCACACGTGTGGAGATAATCATGTTTGGACTTTAAAGAAGAATTTAGAGGGTCGAAAACCCTAACCTTAATTGGGAGTTGAGCTATGAAAAAAACCTAACCCTAAATCCTAAATAGCTATTAGGACATGTTAGCAGCCATATCAGCCATACAAGCCATAGTGTCAAAATTGTGGAAAGGATAGAGGAAGTATAAGAAAATGTAGAAACCATACAAGACATAGTGCCCAGGGCAACTCCAAAGTGAGATCATATTTATTTGCATTTTAATTTCATGTCTGTGAAGAAAAGATCAAGAGATAGTCTTCAACTTCCTGCTAAGTTTTCCCATATTGAGTTCATTGTATGGATGTTGTGGTATTTTTTTTAGCTTCTTTTATTTCATTCTTAGCTTATTTTAGTGATTTGAGTGCTAAAATTGTAATGTTAAATTCTAATCTTAAGTAAACACTATTAAATTCTCATCTTAAGTGATTTGAGTGCAGAAACTTGTAATATTTGTTGTGATACCTTTTTCTAATGAAATATCCAAGGAAATTTATAAATCAATAACTCCTAACCTAGTATGACCCCATACACACCATTCGCCTACTAATATTTAACAATTGGTATTAGTATTCCCTCATGTGCCCTAACTCACCCTAGAACATTGTGTACATTTATCCACTATTCACCCATTAACTCCATAGCATGATAATCCCATAACCCAAAAACCTTGTTTCACATGAGACTCATTAACCTATTAAACCTCCACCCACTTTGACTACATCAAAATCATTGAATTTGCATTGTTGATCTTATTGACCATGATGGAAATCAAACTTATTACAGATTGCAACACTTTTAGCATCTAATCATGTATAGTTTACCCAAAATAATCCATATTTACCAAATATATGCCTAATTAATCATTATATTGAATTAAATTTCCTACAAATCACAAGAATTGAACATGTTACAATCAATAAAACACCTTAATGAGATTGATGTTGGGAAATAGGGATAAGAAAAGAATCAAATAACACCATATATTCAACATTAAATCAAATGTAGGTTGTCCATGTGTATTGATAAGGGATATGTTGTTTCTATTGATATTTTATTTAGTCAACCCTCTAATAAGGAACATACGACAAGATCTACATTTCTATAGTTGATTTGCTAAATGGGACTCAATGTTCTTGTAATATACCACACATTGATTGAGAAGGATAATCCTTGTATGCTTGGTCATGAATATTATTCTATTTAAAAAGGCACACACTTGTAGAATTTAAACAACACACTTCCATAAATGAAATAACACACTTAACTGAAAACTAAATTATCAAACCACATTGTTTTGAAACATAATTTATTTGCAGAAAAATGAAATATATGTATTGTTATTTATTATAGTAAACACTCATCTACTATTTAGACACAACAAAGTGGGTATTAATGGTACACTACTTTTCTCAAGAGGGCCCAATATTGACAAGGTAGACGTGTTGATCCCTCTTTATCTATCTATAAGAAAGATTCAAATTTTTTATCCAAACATAAATATTAATTGATAAAATAAAAAAAACATGGAAAGAGAAAAAATGGAAATACTTCTTCAATATTAATGCATAATCTTATACTTACTCTTTGATATAGATACTAAACTACTCTACTCACCGTAATCCTTCACTTCACACACATTTCCTACCCCCTAGCTTCTACTTCCAGGGGATTATTTATAAGTATATGATAGGCAAGAAAGGTCCCTAATAGAGAAAATTCAAGGACTATATAGTTATAACAACCTCACAAGAATTCCTAATTATGCCAACTTGAGGGTGAATCAATTAAATAATTTTTCATCATCCTTATCATCTTTTCATGGCTCCTCGTTTACGTCATATAAGTATTTGCGAAACAATATGGTTTTTTTTAAAACATTAATAAACATCATTAGAAAAGAAGAAACATTATAGTAACATACATCGGTAATTCACATTCTAATTCTTTCATTCCATTGCAAAACTAGATTTACATACTGCTTAAAGCATGAAGGAATATGTCACTTCATGTAAATTAAAATACAACTACCCACCCAACCTATCCTACAAGGTTAGGACTTCCAAGAAACAGAATCAATGTTGAAGTCTAGGATTCATCTGATTGATGTTGGCCATTTAAGGTTTCAATACTGGCGATTATTCTAGGGAACAAGGAAGTGTCTAATTTCCATAATATCAATTTATTCCACAATTCAAATATAAATTACAACTTTCTTAACTACCTTTGTACAAACAGAGAAGATCTGGTAACATGGATACTTCATCATAACATCATTGCATACTAATTCAATAATTTATCACCTTACTCATTTAAATATAGGAAGAAATTCTAGAAACATCAAGACAATAACCTTAAACAGTAAAACAAAATATTTTTAATCGACAATCTACCATTTATGATAGTTTTAAATACTTAGATATAGTGAATAAATAACCTGTAATGGGGAGAGAGTATGTACTAAGAAAGAGTTTAAGTTCAGTAAGAATGCTAAAGCATCTCCTCACGTACCATGGTGCCACACTTCTAGATTCAACTCTAGAAGTGCGTGGATAGGATCCTTGAAATCCCAAGTTCAAAAGAAACAGTCCTTGGTATGCACAGAGATCCTCTCAAGTCAGGAAGAGGTCTCTAACCTTCAAAACTACAAATCTCAAAAGAGATAGTTCAAACAACACAAGGCAGGTGCAAACACACACTCAACAAATAGA
The DNA here is from genome assembly GCA_000966675.3 of Picea glauca. Classification (NCBI taxonomy): domain Eukaryota; kingdom Viridiplantae; phylum Streptophyta; class Pinopsida; order Pinales; family Pinaceae; genus Picea; species Picea glauca. The sequence goes on from JZKD02S1671762.1 coordinate 443,790, forward strand.
ATCTAAAGATCAGGAGGGAAAACACATTGCAGAAACACGATCAGGATTGAATATCCCCATAGTAAAAATACAAAAAAATCAAGGAGGAATATTGTCCACTGATGTAGATTTTAGAACAAAACATGATAGTTAGATGAAGTCAAATTGCTCGAGGTTTAATTGGGGAATCTCACTCCAGGATATTTGAGAATTTGGAATGAATAACCCAAACACCCGAAGGATGAAATAAATCTGGACCATTGATCTAAGAGATGATCACAACCGTTGGATCAAGGATTCATGAGATCCCGAAACAACTGAAACACCGACAATTATTGGATCATGTTAGGATGTTCACATCAAAGGAGGATCATTATATGAAGTCAAGATTCTTGAGGTTTAGTCGATGAATCTCACTTCGAGAGATTTGGGAAATGGGAGTGTATAAACCAAAGTACCGAATGCTAAAATGAACTGATCATGATTGTTGGATCAAATCTGAGTGGAAGGAAGCAAAAAAACTTCCACTGCTGACCACTTCGATGCTAACCACTTCAGCGAAAATAAATATAGAACATTTAAAAATACCCAAAGGTTGAAGCCCCAAAGTCATGAAGTAAGACATGTGGAAACACAAGGATATCCCACGTCAACCTAGTCCAAGTCAGGAAGATCATGTTAGAAAGGATACATGGTACAATTAGATAGTGACAAGCGCCAAGGTCTAGTTGGCAATTTAGGTACAAAAGTTATGAATCAAGGTGACATGTGAAAGCCACTCAGCCAGTGCTACATCGACAGTGAAATCAACAACCAAGTCACTCTGGGAGTATGTCACTATGGGATATTTGAATCCAAGATAATCACGGTGCTCTGAAGAGTCATATCTATGAAATCAATTTCTAGTTGTAGATCGAAGAAAGGTATAGGGACCATTGATCCCTTAGTCATTTGGAGTTTGACTCTTCAACAAGTTGACGAGGTAACTGTTAAGGATTACAGAGGCCCTGAAGTTTTGAACTTTCAGAGTAAAGGAGGTCCGTGTATCTAGCAGAGAACGAGGACCATATATTTTCAATTCTTATTACTTCGAAGGTTTTGGCAGTTCAACACTCTGGAGGGAAAGCATTGATGGTTACAAAGAGGTGGAAACCCTAGAGTTCCTAACTCGGAAGTAGATGATAGCCATTGGTTTTTAGGAGGAGTGTGATTCATTATATCTCTGATATTTTCGATGGTTCAATGTTCTGGGTGAACAGTCTAAGGTTGTGGAAATGAAAAACCCCTAATTTCTGGAGTTTTGTAGTGGATCTCCACTGTAGAAATCATGTAAGGAGAAACTATGCCAGCTGTTAGATTAAGAAGATAAAATTCAATGAAAGGAGGGAAGTATGACTCGGTAACTTACAACTATCATTCAACTCATCATATGACTGACTTCAACTGGTTAACACTTTGGGAGAAGGGATTGTTGAGTTTGAAGAACCTCAAGAGCGTTGGAGCTATGGGGCCTCGAATAATGCTCATTTGAACTGGGACTAGGTTCTGGCTCGTGGTCACATGCATAACTTGGGTTAGGAAAAAGGGCTACCACTTGGCTTAGAAGTAATTAAAAATTTCACGAAAACCAAAGAATGGGCATCCCACAAATCCCAAAGTAAATGGATTAAGTAACAATGTTTTTATAGAACTCCACTCCCTTGGAAACTTAGAGTAAAAACAAATCTAATATGAGAACAACAATAACCTAGGGTTTAACACATTTCACAAAAATACACCATTTGACAGAATTTGATTATCATTAAATTAACAATAATTTATGGTACAGGTTCGGATCTGGTACGACTCTTGGCAACGAGCCCATCAACATGACTGATTTGGATTTTAAATGAAGTTCAATAAGGACTTATAATAAAAAATGGAACTAACCCTCAAATGAACATTGAGAAATACATTTATAATGTCCTATCATAATCCCCTTAGAGTCTGATCAACATATTCAGGTAATGATAAAAAATATAGACTTCACCAAAAGCTATACAAAATATAAATTTCTCACTAAACGAGGAGGGTCAGAACGATATACAGAATTATGAAAAATGTTTGAAATTTTACAGAGAAGAATTAAAATATAACACTGTAGCTATTATTTGTTTGTCAACAACTGTAACACTTGACATTTAGACCTTCCCATGATTCTACAGTGATTCTACCCAGCTATTATACTAATACTCTCATAAAGTGAATAAACTTAACTTATAAATACCAGAAATCAATAAAACTTGTGTGTTGAATATGTCCTTCCAGACCTTGTGCTCCCTTTCCTTCTCTTGTTAATCACAAAGAGTTCATCGGTACCTCCCACACAATGCTAGGGGTACTCTTCTTCCCCCTTATCCCCCTAAGATGCAAAGGGTCCAAGCACACACAAACTAGAAATACTCTAGATCCAAGCTTGCCTCGCAAGGTAGATCCACCACTCTAGATCAATATTGGCATCCCAACTCTCACAAGTAAAACTAGTCAAAATGATTTTTTCATCATAACTTTAACAATAACCAGTCTGTCCCCTTTTTCCAGCTAGACCATTTTTTTTATAGGAATTTCCTCACTGACACATGACCACATGCACAATTAATTTAACATTTTAATTAAACAAATTAGTATTTTCTTCACCCTCACACTTGTCACCCTCTCCTTAAGTTGCACAAGTAGTTACATATTTTATTTTAATTAAAATTCATTTTCCTTCACATTTCCAAAATGTGTTCCTTAAATCACTCCTAGTTATCTCTTTATTCCCCAGATTCTCATTTAATGATTGAATCCTTACTAAATATGAGTTAGAGTTAAAATAGGAGTATTCTTCTAGTTATACTAGTGGTATCTAGACTCTAGATACCATTCTATGGGCATTCCTATTCTCTCATGCTTTATTCCTTTCTTATTTTAAAATTCCATTTTGGTCTTTTCTTGCACACATGTGCATTATATCAAATCTTTAGATTTATCTCACTTTTTCTTTAGATTGATTTATCTCTAATATTCCCCCTAACTAAACTTAGACTTATGATTTGTCTTAGAATAGGATTATACTTTTATGGGGAGTTATAATTAATAAAATTACTCATTAATTACTCATTTTAAATCCAACAATGTCAAATCAATTCATTGTTTTCTAGGCCACCTAGAGTCATTGACTCAATCTTTTAAATTACATGACATGCCCTTCAAGACGCACCTCCGTGCTCCAAGGGTGACAATCGCCTTTTGACTAGTTTTGGTAGTTTTCCAACCCTTTGATTCAACACTCCATTTGGGTGACCTTGTGAGAGACTAAGCGCTTCTAAGGAATAAGGAATTTGCATTATTTCATGCCCCTTAGAATCTTCGTGAGTGATTGTTTCAGTCTTCCCTAATTAAATTGTGGAGCTCTAAAACTAGGTAATCATTAACCTACAATTTGAGCCATGACCAGACTGTTATTAGGATTTGACAGGGACATTGCCACACCTCTCCCTCAATATATGGTTTCTTTGCATGGCCCCTTTACTCCTTATGTGAATCATATTATCAATAATTCATTAGCTTTCATCCATCGACATAACATTGTCAATGATCCATATAAAAAATCATAATATAATCAATCATATGCCACATATGCATAAATCAAATACTCAAACAATTAGAATCCACTCCCTGACTCAATCCAAATATCAAGGAGGTCCATTGATGCCATTAACATCTATAATCTATCATGTGTCTTTCACACTTAGGTAAAATTGTCAATAACATCTATCAATACATATATCGAGTAACAATAAATCACAACCCATCAACATCACCATGAAAATCTATAGTTGAAACAAATAAAACTATACTATAACTGGATCACTTGCATGCAAGTGTTCTCAAAGAATAATTCAATAACATGTGCTCAGTAGAGAGGGATGTTACATACACCTCCTCTTGTTTTAAACTTCGCCCCAAATTTTGTACTGTATTAAAAATCAAGTAAATAGATGTAGTTGATATAGATCTATATGCTTAATCTATCAAACAAGTAAGAAAATTGTTGATGCTTCTCATATGCATCCTCCCAGGTAGTCGAGTGTGGACTATAATTGTCCCACTGGAACTTGACCTGATCTACTGTTTGACATTGTAGCTATTGGATTTGATGGTCCAGAATGGGGATTGGCTCCCCCATGAGAGAACCCTCATTCCACACCTGGAAACAACTCATATCAATCACATGTGTAGGATCACTAACATAATGTCTCAAAACATATACATGAAAAACATCATGCATATGCCTCAAAGAATCAGGAAAGGCTAGTCGATAGGATACAGGTCCTTCCTTTTCCACAACTTCGAAGGGTCCCACAAACCTAGGAGAGATTTTAGCACCCTTTCCAAAATTGATCAAACTCTTGTGTTGTTTCATCCACAAGAAAACTCAGTCACCAACTTCATAACCATGGTCAATGAGATGCGCATCAACATAAATATTTTGTCCATCTTACGCTTCTTTAATCCTTTGTCTTATCGATTTCATTTGTTATTCCATTTCTTAGATCACTTCTGGTCCTACCAGGACCCTATCCTCAAGTTGATCTCAACTCAATGGCGTCCAACATGGTCTCTCGTAAAGAAACTCAAACGGTGCCATCTTAATGGTACTTTGATAGCTGTTGTTGTATGCAAACTCTACTAGTGGCACTAATTCTTCCCAACGTTTATGTTGGTCCATTACATACATACGCAACATATCTTCCAATATTTGGTTCATTCTTTCTGTCTACCCGTTTGTCTCAGGGTGATATGTTGTACTAAAGTTCAGTTGTGTTCCCAAAGCCTCTTGGAAATGGGTCCAAAATCTTCTAGTAAACATCTATCCTCTATCAGATATGATTCTTTTTGGTACACCATGTCATATTAAAATATCGCTGACAAATACTCTAACTATTTCAAGTACATGATATGTCGTACATACAGGAATAAAGTGTGCACTCTTCGTTAAAGTGTTAACCACTACACAAATTGAATCATGTCTCCTTGTCGTCGGTGGAAAACCAACAATAAAGTCCATCAAAATGACATCCCATTCGATTCTGGAATAACATGTGTCTGTAGCAATCCTACCAAATGTCTATGTTTAACTTTCACTTGTTGACATTCTAGACATCTCACCACGTAACAAACTAGGTCTTCTATCATTCCTTTCTAGAAAAATAAAGGCATAAGGTATGACCTCATATTCATGACTCCCAGATGGGCCATGTACACTAATCTATGAGCTTCACTTAAGATCAAACTTCTTAATTCATTTTTAGGCATTACGTAAATCCTATTATTGTACCTCATCAATCCATCATTTTCCAATGTATAGCCTTCAAAATTTGGTGCCATCATGGTGTCTTGTCCAATATTTTCCTTAACCTCTTTGTACCAGTCATCATCAATTTGTATGGTTAGAATATTTTCTTGAAGATTCATCTAAAGGGTATTACCGAGAATATGTGTGGTCTCTGACTCAACTCATCTTCCACTCTATTCATCATACCTTTTATGTAAGTAATCTCAAAGTTGTATTTGCTAAGTAGTTCTGACCAACGCCTATGTTGTGCGTTCAAGTCACTCTGCGTAAATATATGTTGTAGTCCACAATGATCTGTCTTTAGTTAGAAATTCCATCCAATCAGATAGTGTCTCCAAACTCTCAAGGAATATACAATGGTCAATAAATCCAAATCATGCATTGCGTAGTTCTCCTCATGATTTCTCAATTTCCTTGAAATGTAAGCGATCACTCTACCGTCTTGCATCAATACTCCTCCTAAACCTTCCTTGGATGAATATGTGCATACCAAGAATTCCTTGTCCATGTCTGGGAGTTTTAGTATTGACGTTCTTGTCAACAAATCCTTGAGCCTTTGAAATGCTTCCGTGCATTTCTCGGTCCATAAAAAATCTTGATTTTCTTCTGCAATTCTGTGATTGGATATTCTATATTCAAAAAACCTTCAATGAATTGTCGGTAATATTCTGCTAAAGCCATAAATCTACACACTTCTTGTATATTTGTCGGTGCAGGTCATTCCATAATGGATTCTACCTTCGTTTGATCCAGAACAATACCTTCACTAGATATGATATGCCCTAAGTAATGAATCCTTGATTGGTAAAGAGAACATTTCGAGAGTTTCCCATATAATTTATTTTCTTGTAGACACTGTAGTACCAATCTTAAATGTTCATCATGCTCTTCCTTGGTTCAAGAATAAATCCATATGTCATTAATAAATACTTGAATTTTTTTTTTCCAAGTATTCGCAGAACACCCCATTCATCAAGCTCATGAATACCCCTAGGGTGTTTGTCAGTCCAAACGATATAACTGTAAAATCATAGTGTCTGAACCTCATCTTAAATGTGGTTTTAGGAATATATTCCTCTTTAATTTGTAACTGGTGATATCCTAATCTCAAGTCGATCTTTGAAAACATAGTCGCTCCTTTCATCTGGTTGAACAAATCGTCTATCTTGTCAATGGATATTGGTTCTTGATCATTGCTTTGTTCAATTGATGATAGTCAATACAAAGAATCCATGATCCATCCTTCTTTCTCAGAAAAATAAATGGTGCACCCCAAGGTGAAACACTTGGACGTATAAGTCCCAAGTCCAACAATTCCTTCAATTGCATTTTGAACTCCTGTAACTCAGGATTTGACCTCAGATGTGGAGTTCATGCTATCGGTTCAGTTCCATGTTTCAATTCAATTGTAAACTTTGACTCTCTTTCGGGAAAAAAACCTTGTAACTCTTTTGGAAATATGTCTGCAAACTCTCGTACTACTGGAATGTTTTATAATCCTTCCTCCTTTCCCTTTTTATTTAGCACTAAGATTTCATATAACTTACATCCTTTGAACATGCTATTTTGTAGCTGTAGGGAAGAAATGAACCTCAAGGATACTCCCTAATTTCTTCTTAAAATTACTCTTCTCTGTCCCACATCATCTTCAAACTTAAACACTTTGTCTTACAATTGAGTATCACATCATGCGATTCCAACCAATCCATACTGATCACTATGTCATAAGATTCTAATATTGTGACATATGGGTTGGAATTCATTACAAATTCTCCCAAGTTGATTCTATAGTCTATAACCTTTCCTCCAACCTTATGTTTGCCACCCGATGCCATTTATACGTATATAAACTCATCCTGATTGACTTTCTTTACCTTAATTCTCTTTAGCACTGCACTAGAAATAAATATCTTTGTAGCACCTGGATCTATCAAAATATGAAATGTTTGGTCGATGATTGTACCTGACGCCTCGAGCACAGTGGACTAGTGCTCGGCCTGGTAATTTTTCACAGTTGCATGAATCCTATGGTCCTTGCCCAAATCTCCCACTATAGTGGGTCCTGTCGATCCAACTGCTTTGGCCTTGTCAATAGAACAATCTTCCTGGTAATGTGGCTCTCCACATGTCCAACACCTAGTCTCTAGTCTAGTACTCATGGTCCCAAAAGTAGGAGTTGTTGGCCTACCAGTCTGAGATCCTGGTGTGTTATGTTGAACATGCCTAAACTATTTCCACTGTGGGTGAAGATGCTACTAATGCGGTGGTCCCCTGTAGAGATTCCTCTATTGAGGAGTCAGTCATCGCTGTGTCATGAACATAGGTCCTCTAGATGTATCACAATACCTTGAAGTCTGTCTGGATGGTGTCTAATGTTGTTGCACTCATGATTTCGTCTGTCCAGTTGATCTTGTAGGATTCCTACCCCGACCCCCACTGGTTAGATCTTCCTCAGCTATGGGGGCCTCCTAGTCTGCATCATACAATGTCTAAGGAATTAGGATACTCACCTTCACATAAATGTTGAAGTTAAGGCCAAAAAAAAAATTGTTGACCTTTAGCTTCTCCATGTTCATATGTGGAGCATACCTAAGCAACTCCATGAATCTTCCCTCATACTCTTGCACTATACTACCACCCTGTCATAAGGCATTGAACTCATTAAGTTGGCACTCAATGAATTCCTCTGACAAATATCTCTCCCGGAACTGTTCCTCGAAATATCTCCATGACACATCTTTGATGACCATATTTAGTTGAGGTAGGAGAATATTCCACCATAGTAGAGAAGTCCCCTTCAACTAAAAGACTGCCAAGCAAACTTTTATGTTGGAGGTGTAGTCACGAATTGTAAATTACATCTCCATGTTCTCCAACCATGCCTCGATTACTGAGCCATCTGTGGCACCCATGAACTCAGGAAAATTCACCTTCTCGAGTTCTCTGTGAATTCTACCACTACCAGCTACAACGCATTGTGAACCCTCATTAGGTACAAACGATCTGGCCTCATCTTTATCTATTTAGTTAATTAAGGCCTATGACATCCTTTGAAAGGACCTCATCAAACCAACCACATCTCCCACAACAACCTGCTCATGCTCAAGGACTTGTTCTTCTCCTTGGGGGTTATACCTCTTTGACGTGGATGAAAATGGAGGTGTCACACCTCTTCCCCTAGCAACATGTTGTCTACCTCCATGACATCCTCTAACCATGATTACCTGCATGGATGAATTTTCAAATTTTTATTAGAGACATTAATTTCAATCATAAATTTTATACAATGGAAGGTGTAATGATCCAATGTTGCAGGGTTGAACCTTCTCTGATACTATATGTCACAGACCCTCATTTACGTCATATAGGTATTTGGGAAGAAATATGATTTTTTTTTAAACATTAATAAACATCATTAAAACACGAGAAACATTATAGTAACATACATCAATAATTCACATTCTAATTCTTTCATTCCATTGCAAAACTAGATTTAGATACTGCTTAAAGCATGAAGGAATCTGTCACTTCATGTAAATTAAAATACAACTAACGACCCAACCTATCCTACAAGGTTAGGACTTCCAAGACACATAATCAATGCTCAATTCTAGGATTTGTTTGATTGATGTTGACCATTTAAGGTCTCAAGACTGGCAACCGTTCTGAGGAACAAGGAAGTGTCTAATTCCCATAATTTCAATTCATTACACAACTTAAATATAAATTATAGTGTTCTTAACTACCTTTGTGCAAACAGAGAAGATTTGGTAACATGGATACTTCATCAAAACATAATTTCATACTAATTCAAAAATTTATCACATTACTCATTTAAATATAGGAATAAATTCTAGAAACATCAAGACAATAACCTTAAACAATAAAACATAATTCTTTCAATCAACAATCTACCATTTAAGAAAGTTTTGAATCACTTAGATATAGTGAATAAATAACCTGTAATGGGGAGAGCATTTGTACTAACAAATATTTTAAGTTCTATAAGAAGCATGGAGCTTCCCCTCGGTTACCATGGTGCCACACTTCCAAAGTGAACTCTAGAAGTGTCAGGAAAGGCTCCCCAAATTCCCAAGTTCAGAAGAAATGGTCCTTGGTATGCACAAAGATCTTCTCAAGTCAGGAAGAGGTCTCAAACCTTATAAATTACAAATATCATAAGAGGTAGTGCTAACAAAACAGGGGAGGTGCAAATATACACTCAACAATTAGAATCTAAATATCAGGAGGGAAAATGCATTACAGAAACATGATCAAGATTGAAAATCCCCATAGTAAAAATACAAAAGAATCAAGGAGGAATAGTGTCCACTGATGTATATTTTGGGACAAACCAAGATCGTTAGATGAAGTCAAATTGCTCGAGGTTTAATCGGGTAATCTCACTCTGGGAGATTTGAGAATTGGGAACGAATAATCCAAATACCCGAAGGCTAAAATAAATCTAGACTGTTGATCTAAGAGTTGTTCATAGTTGTTGGATCAAGGATTCATGAGGTCTCGAAACAACTAAAATACTGACAACCATTGGATTGTGTTATGATGTTTGCATCAAAGGAGGATCGTTATATGAATTCAATATTCTTGAGGTTTAGTTGGCGAATCTCACTTCGAGAGATTTGGGAAATGGGAGCATATAAAAAAAAGTCTCGAACACCAAAATGAACTGATCACATTCATTGGATCAAATCCAAGTGGAAGGAAGTGTAAGCACTTCAATTGTTGACCACTTCAGAAAAAATAAATCCAGAATATGTAAAAATACCCGAAGGCCAAAGCCCCAGAGTTGCGAAGTAAGACACGTGGAAACACAACGAGATCCCACATCAACCTAGTCAATGTTAGTAAGATCGCATTAGCAAGGACACGTGGTGCAATTAGATAGTGACAAGTGAAAGGTCTAGTTGGAACTTTAGGTATGAAAGTTATGAATCAAGGTGACACGTGGCAAGTACTCAACCAGTTCCACGATGACAGTGACATCAACAATCATGTCACTCCAAAATATTTGAATACAAGGTAATCACGGTTCTCCAAAGAGTCAGATCTTTGAAATCAATTTTAAGCCATAGATCAAAGCATGGTATAAGGATTGTTGATCCCTTAGTCATTCAGAGTTATCTCATTGACAAGGTTACAAGGTAACCATTAACGATTATGGAGGCCCCAAATTTCTGAACTTCCAGAGTAAATGAAATCCATAGATCTAGAAAACAATGAGGAACGTAGATCATCAAGTCTTAGTCCTTCAAGGTTTCAACAGTTTGACACTCTGAGGGGAAAGCATTGATGGTTACAAAAAGGTGGATCTCCTAGAGTTCCAAACTATAGAGTAGACGACTGTCGATGATTTTTAGGATTAGTGTGAGCCATTAGATATACGATATCTTTGGTAGTTCGATGGTCCAGGTGAAAATTATAAGGTTGTGGGAATGGAAAATCTTGAAGTTCTGGAGTTTTGTATTGGATCTCCACCATAGAACTTGTGTGAGGATAAACTCTGCCAACCATTAGATTAAGTGGATAAAAGTCAACGAAAGAAGGGAAGTAGGATTGAGTAACTTACAGTTGTCGCTCAACTCATCTTATGACTGACTTTGTCCAGTTAACACTTTGGGAGAAGTTAGTGTTGAGTTTGAAGAGCCTCCATAGAGCGGGCATTATGGAGCCATGAATAGCGCTCATTTGAACCAGCACTAGGTTTTGGCTCCTGGTCACATGCATAACTTGGGTTAGGAAAAAGGGACAACAACCAAATTGGAAGTAAGTAAAAATTTCCTGAAAAACCAAGTATGCGCATCCCACGAATCCCAAAGTAAATGGATTAAGTAAGAAATTTTTTACAGAACCCGATGCCCTTGGAAACTTTGGGTAAAAGAAAATGTAATCTGAGAAAAACAATAACCTAGGGTTTAACACATTTCACAAAAATCCACCATTCGACATAATTTGATTATCGTAAACTTAACATGAAGTTATGGTACAGGTTCATATCTAGTATGCCTCTCGACAACGAACCCATGAACAAGATTGATTTTCATTTTTAATGAAATTCAACAAGGACCTATGATATAAAATGGAACTAACCCTCAAATGAACATCGCGAAACACATTTATAATATCCTATAACTATCCCCTTAGACTCTGATCAACATATTCAAGTAAGGATGAAAAATACAGACTTAACCCTAAGCTATACGAAATATAAATTTCTCACTAAACGAGGAGGGTTAGAACGATATACAAAATTCTGAAAAAACATCTGAAATTTTGAAGAGAAGAAATAAAATATAACACTGTAGCTATTATTTTTTTGTCAGAAACCATAACACTTGAAATTTATACCTTCCTATGATTCTATAGTGACTCTAACCATCTACTGTACAGATACTCTTATAAAGTGAATAAACTCAACTTATAAATACCAGAAATCAATGAAACCCATAAGTTGAAGATATCCTTCCATACCTTGCGCTCCTTCCTTTCCTTTGCTTGCTAATCATAGATACTTCGTCGATACCTCCCATCCAATTGTAGGGGTACTCTTCTTCCCCCTTAGCCCCCTGTGCCACAAAGGGGACAAGAACACACAAACCATAAATACTTTAGCTCCAAATTTCCTCACAAGGTAGAGCCACCACTCTAGATCAATCTTGGCATCCAAACTCTCACAAGTAAAAAAAGTCAAAATGATTTTGGCAACATAAATTTACCAATAACTAGTCTATCCCCTTTTTCCACCTAGACCATTTTCTTTATTGGAATTTCCTCATTGACACATGCCCACATGCACAATTAATTTAAATTTTTAATTAAATAAATTAGGATTTTCTTCACCCTCACACTTGTCACCCTCTCCCCAAGTTTCACAAGTAGTTACATATTTTATTTTAATTAAAAGTTAATTTCCCTCAAATTTCCCAAATCTGTTCCTTAAATCACTCCTAGTTATCTCTTTATTCCTCAGATTCTCATTTAATGACTGACACCTTACTAAATCTGAGTTAGAGTTAAAATAGGAGTCTTCTTCTAGTTAGACTAATGGTAGCTAGACTCTAGATACCATTCTATGGGTATTCCTATTCTATCATGCTTTATTCCTTTCTTATTTTAAAATTCCATTTTGGTCTTTTATTGCACACATGTGCATTATATCAAATCTTTAGATTTATCTCACTTTTTCTTTAAATTGATTTATGTATAATCTTTTATTTTATTTAACATTTTATTTTATCCCCCTAACTAAACTTAGACTTAGGATTTGTCTTATAATGGGCTTAGAATTCTATGGGGAGTTATAATTAATAAAATTACTCATTAATTACTCATTTTAAATTTGACAATGTCATATAAATTCATTGTTTTCTAGGCCACCTAGATTTATTGACTCGATTTTTTAAATTATGTGATGTGCCTTTCAAGATATTCTCCCATGCTCCAAGGTTTCCACTCTCCTTTTGATTGGTTTTGGTAGATTTCCAATCCTTGGAATCAACACTTCATTCGTGCGACCTTGCAAAAGAATAAGGGCTTCTAAGGAATAAAGACTCTGCCTTATTGCACACCCCTTAGAATATTCATGAGAGACTGTCTCAATTTTCCCTCATGACATCGTGGACCTCTCGAACTAGGTAATAATTAACCTACAATTCGATCCACAATGGGAATGCTAGTAGGATGTGACAGAGACACTTCCACACCTCTCCCTTAATATCTGGTTTTTGTGCATGGCCCCTTTACTCCTTATGTAAGTCATATTAGTAAGAATTCATCAACCTGCATCCATTGACGAAACACTGTCAATGATCCATATACAAAATCATACTATAATCAATCATATTTTACATATGCATAAATAAAATAATCAAACCATTACAATCCACTCCATGACTCAATCTAGAGTCCAAGGAGGTCCATTTATGTCATCAACATCTATAACTTCTCATGTGTCTTGCACACTCAAGTGAAATCATCAATAGCATATGTCAATACATATATCAAGTAACAATAAATCACAACCCATCAACATCATCATGAAAATCCATAGTTGAAACAAATAACATTGTACTATAACCGAATCACTTGCACGCAAGTGTCCTCAAAGAATAAGTTGATAACATGTGCTCAGTAGAGAGGAATGTTACACATCGTTAACAATTTCTAAAATCATAATAAAAAAATCTACATGATTGGTATACCAAGATACATGTGTCCTTATATTTTGTTATTGAATCCATATGATGCCAAGTGTTTGTATACTCCTTGATCTCATGCCAAAGTGTGTGGATTAGTGTTATGTAGTAACTATCATAGGTTATGCAACAATGATTCTAGGTTACATAGTTACTATTTCCATTTCTACAACAAACTATAGGGTTCTACAACAATCATTTGATTAATTATTATAGATTACGCAACAACATGTATAGTTATGTCGCAAATTTTCACATTCTAAAAAAAACTCCTACATCTAGCATTAATATCCTACATCTCTCAAAAACATAGTCAGCTCAGGAAACATATCAAATTCACCTTAAATTAGCAAAGAAACATTAAAAACAAAGGAAAATACTCAAACTTACATCATGGTATTCAATCTTGACATGGGAACATTTTGTCATATTAGTAGGGAATAATATAAAGAAAAGAGGAATGGAAAATGGTGCATAAGGCTCAACAAATATCCCAAAATAAGGGCCCATCGTCTTCACCCAATTGATGGATTTGCACATGATCCTTTTGAAATCTTATGACTCTCTACTCTTAATTCCATGAGTTTTTATACATGGCAAAATGATCCTCATAAACCACATAGGCTTACCTAGTGAAAGGTCCCAATTAGACCTTTCTCTGTTGAAATGGAAATCCCTTTGGTTATGGCCTAACTCCTTTATGCAAGGTAAGATATTCTATTATTCTCTCTATCTAATCTAATCTAAACTAATCAATGTAAAATATAGGAATGTAAATGAAGATCAGGTAAATGAAGGAATGGAATGAAATAGATGAAACTAACAAAATCATAATTAAAATATCAAAGAAGAAGTTCAAGAAATGCAATTGATAACAAAGAGAATAGTCCTACACAATTTTTATCAGAAATGAACTCAAATCCGACCCTCCCAACTCCCCACAAAGTGAAATGATTTAATTTATAAGGACACTTCCCTATCACAAAACTAGTTAATGACCAATATGAAGGAAAACATGGTTAGACATATATCAATAATTGGAATAGTCCACCAACTAAAGTACATGAATAATTGGATATTTTGAGCGTACAAGAACAATTACAAGTTACTAAGAAGCTCCATATTTCATAGTAGGTTTTCAAAATCATAATATAAGTTAGAGTAACATCATAGCCCTAGAATATTCCACAAGTTAGAATGATTATATCCATAAGAACTAAGAGAATTGGGAAGGAGAGAATAGTCACAAGACTAAATACATCTTTGTAAGAGTATAAACAACCTAGATAATAATAGTCTCTTTATTAACATTGGAATATAGCTTCTAATTCCAAAAAACGAACCATTTTCTTGAATATAATGGTTACACTTATCAGGTTAGTTCATGGCTCTTGGCCATCCAGATTTGTGACTCTTTAGCTACCCTAGATGAATGTTGATCTTCTTGTTGACAGGGATGAATTCCCTTTAACTCAATAGGAGGGATTACACCCAAGGATAATGCCCAATTAGACTTTTCCATGTTTGGTATAGTATAATCCTCCATACTGTTGGACCATAAATCATTCGATGGGATTTAAGAGTTATCAAATTCACTTATTTTATTTTTCTTTCCATTTTTTGGGTTTATTTTATCTTAATGCATAAAAGGAAATTACTAAAGTGTTAAAGATTATTTCCCAAGGGGATTTCCTCTAGGTTAAGTCACAATAAAAATTACATGCGGCTTCAAAGAAACAATTCTAGTAACCGATTACTAAAAAGAAAAAAATGAAGACTGGAAAATATATGATTTCTCTTAAAGATAACCTTTTAAAGAAATACAGATATGGGATGCAGAGACAAATAACATATAAACTTCCAAGAATTAATTCCTAGAGAGATCAAGTTGAGTTATTTTTTAACATGCATGTAAGTATTCAGCTATAATTTTATCAATAATCATGAAAATAATTCTAGTATTGTTGATTATTAGATAAAACCAAGTACTTATTGAAATACAAATTTAAACAAGATCTAAAAATAATACTAGTAACATCCACAATTAACAAGATAGATTAGTAAAATATAAAAATATTACTAGATATCAAAGACATGAATATCGAGTGTAGAACAACCCACTCTCCAATTTCCACACACAATGGTTAAATCAAACTTCTGGACCCTTAGGAGCTTCTCTATTAATTGCGAAAAATACTTATTCAACAAAATAGTCCAAAATTTAGTTTTTCCAAAGGTCCTTCTATGAGGGTGAACCCATTTACTTATACAAAATTTTTAAAACTAAAAATAGTAACTCAATGAATAAAAATAAATAAAACAACAAACATAGTCAATATGACTAAAAAAACATAGGAGTTATGGGGCTTACATGATCATCCATATACTTATACCACTAAGAGAAGAGTTCGGAACAACTCTCTCCATACATAAACCAATATTGATCCATTTGCATGTTCAATGCAAGATTTTTATCTAAAAAACGACCAGTGCACTTCTGCATTCTTCTTGTTAGTTGATCTAGTTGATCGACGATATTGATCTTCTCTACGATGTACTTATACATGTGCCATCTTTCCATGAACGATATATTTTTTACTTCATTCTTTTACTCATTGATGCTTCTTTGTAAACCTGTCGATACCTCATCTATTGGCCAAAAATATGAAGGTGACCTGAAAGTTGGTAGCCAAATATTGGACATTATTTGATTGATCTTTTCCCAAACCTAATGGCACTATTCCCATTCTTGCTCACCTCCTCCTTCAACTCTTCCACAATAATTTAAAATTTTTTTATGACCAGATACATCCAAGACAATAAATCCTCATATAATATCTTTATGTTGTGGTCTTCGATACCTTTCTCCATTTGCACTTCTTGGAGAAATTCAACTCTATCTAGTGCTCCATCACCCTTCTCAACCCATCTAAGAACTTCCTGGTACATGATCTTGAATAGTAAGGATTTTGTTGATTCAAGGAATAGAAAAATACTTACTCAAACATTTTTAAATCTTCTCACGCTAGGTGAGATAGATGACATTATAACCCTAGGTTTATAGCTTCTCAAAATTCTCCATCAAACCTCAAGAAATTTAATTCTTGGATCTAATGCCATTTTATAAATATGTGTTTTATTCAAAATAATCTGAATTAAAGTAAAACAATATTCTTTCAAAGTAAATGAATTTATGAAAACATGCAATTAAACAAAAAAATGAAATAAACAAAGAACAAATATGAAAATAAGAATATATAAGATCCCATAAGTGAGAATAAATCAACAAATATTTTATTTATTATCAATCTGAGTTACAAATGAGACTATCCCTTCAAGTCCTGAGAGGACTTGGACCAGTGTAATTCTTGGAAGTCCAAGATATTATTTGACTCATACATAGAAAACTAGTGTCAAAAAAATGAAGACCATAATAGAAACCAAGATGGATCAGTCCAAGCTACACATGCATCATTGTTTTGAATTATGAAAAACTAGAATTAATTAGCAATGGATGACTTCGTGACTTCTAACTAAAACCAAATAGACATTCAAGAAAATGAATGACCTTTGAGCACATCACCATTCATTTTTTCCTAGTCTTTTCTTTGCCACCTTCAGAATAAACCCAATGTCAACAAGTTAACTCAGCTCTAATGAAAACCTAGTATGAAATGAACAGGTAATAATCTCACTTGAGGCTAAAGCATAACTTATCATAATTTTTACTTCTATATTTTCTCATGCCTTCTTTGTCTTACTCTCCTTCTTTTATATCTTCATGAAGTAGTTGGGTAGCTCAACTACTTTTAGTTTAAGAAGTTAATTCACTTTTATTTAAGAGAAGACAATTTTATTTATTATAAGGATAAATATATTAAATAATAGGTGGGGTCCCACTAGGTCTTGTCTCCTTCATTTCCCAAAAAATCCCTTGTAACTCAAAACAATATATATATATATATATCAGCGACAAGATGAAATATATCAAAATAAGACACCCATCCAAAATATGCCATATCAACAAACACTTGTATAGATCCCAAAATACCATCCAAAAATAATAAAGTATGCTTGTTGTCTGTACCAATTAATGTATCAAGTGTCTAAATAGAACTGACGTAATACAAATTAAAAATGGTAGGGACATTTATTTTTGAAAAAATCATCTCTTTCCTTTCTACCTTCTAACACATTTGGTCTAATATTGAGAAAGTCTTCATAATAAGAATTTTTCTCATCCCTCTTTACTATTTCAGGGTGCATGTCACTGAAGGGGATTTCTCTTTTTTCAGTGTCTTCTTTTGTTGATTGTTTTTTAGAATGTATAAAAGAGGATTGGGATGCCTCAGAGCTAGGAGAGGAAGCATGTTTATTTCTTTTGTCTATTTGGATGTCATGGGGAGGCACTTTGTAATATTTAGGAGGTGAATGGTCCATGGAGGCTGTTGATGCAACATGTGGTGTTATATGAAAAGGAGGGGGAGGAGGAGGATTATCAGGCCATTAAGAAATACTAGAGGGAGGATTTATAGGGTTTTTGTTCCAACCATCATTGGTTGGATGGAAAAGAAGCTCAGGAAAGTCCATATTGTTGGGGTGTGTCTTTAAAGGAGCACTAGGATGAGCTAGAGGTTGAGGAAAGGTAGGTTGTCCACCAAGGTTCAGGTAACTAGTTTGTATTAGTTGATTAAATTATTTTGAATCAACACCAAAGTGAATGGAAAATATTATCCTCTTTTACCTCCCTTGTTTCAAAAATTCATTTGGCATTCTTCCTCTTCCCCCTCTATTTATTCTATTTACTCCTATGTTATTCCCTCGACTAAGAAATATCATATAATTTCCATCATCATTCCAATTAGTGCAAAATTATTGAAGTAAAACACAAGAGAAAACATGGTAAACATTGATTACAACTTTTTTAAATATGATTTATTTATGGCCCTGAGAATAGCACAAAAATTCAAGCATAAAAGGGAGAAATGAAATAGGAATAATGCAAGTTAGGGAAGAAAATACATAACTTATCAAGAACCCAAAATTCAATGTTATGAACAATATACATCTCTTTTTAACAAGGGAATGCATGTAAATGAAAATATATATGACAAGGAAAAATAGTAAAGGAGTGTATTTTGAAAAAAGTGGCATAAAATGAAATTAATGGATGAAAATTCACATTCATGGGTGTTTGTAAACCCATGCAAACACCCCTTTTTTTATCAGAAAAAGTAGACACTATGTAACTTTCTCAAATTGTATTAGAAGAGATCATGCTATTGACCTAGACCCAAATCATCTCGGAGGTGAACATCTATTCACTTTGAAATTTCTAATGACAAAACATGCTACAAATTATAAATTAGTTGCTTTGGTCTGCTCAACCATCTCTCCAATATGGATGAGTTTATTTTTAACAAAATGAATGGTGAATTAAAGGTTTATACCATAACATGTACAGACAATATCGACAATATAATGAATATTGCAATTATTCATTTAGATAAAATCTAATCTGACGAATTGTATTTTTCATTTCAAATAATTAATTCTTTTCTTCCCTATCTTTTTAGAACCCATGTATCCTGGCCATTGACCAGACCAAGAAAAGAAACGAATCATTCATACAGTGATTTACCTAATTTGAGAGATAAAATACTTGTTGTAAAAGAAAGAAAAAAATATCAAAAATTGAACCTCTATTATCGTCTCTTCATTCCCTCTCCAATAATTTTGAATAAATTAGTTACATGGATTAGTCCATTTATTCCTCTCCAATATCAAATTTAAATATCTAGATATTGAAATATGTGAATGAATTCTCTATCTATTTTATGTATTATTATATAGATATTAGTTTCTCAAGTCTATAGGTTCCTGATCAAAACTACACAAATGGGGAATAAGAAGATAAAATAGAAGAGAAGAAAAGTGATTGATATCAACAAAATTTTATTCATACAGTCATCAATTTGATGGGATCATAGGGGTGAAAGAAACCCAAATGGATCTAGATGTTATTGCACAACTCACTATTGTGACTATGATGGCCATATTGGGCCCATTACTAATAGATAGAGCATTGGATGGAATAGAGATACATGTAAAATATTCTTTAACTATTTTATTTTATAATGTAACAAATCACACTCACCTTTATCACTAAACTATACATGCCAAAATCACATTGACAGATATTCAATCACCCCTTCCCTTCCTTCCACATTTGAATCTAAATTCCAAAATTCCTTAATTTTTTCTCTTCTATTTTTGAGAGAGAAGAAATGATTCTATTAATTCTAGGTTGTTCTTTCCCTCTATCAAGGAACCTTTACCTCAACTCCTCTAATATTCTAATTGAATTCTTTATAATTCATTTTTGAAATATCTTCCTCTTCTGGGAGAGAAGGGAGGATTCCACTAATTCAAGGCTATTCATATTTATTTTACTTGACATGAGAGACATAAACTGGATTTGATCCATATTTTTATATCTCAAAATTTGTTGATCTCTTATAGTAATCACAATTTGAGGTTTTCGAGGGTAATTTGGTATATCTACCATATGGTTATTGACCCAAATATGTCCATGATTAACTAATTTTATAGCATTGGGAATGGTGGGAGTCATAACCAATTGAAAAATAATATTATTCGAATGCATTTCATGCAATTGCAATATGATTTGGCCTATTGATCCTTTGGCTCTTCCAATAATACGAACATATTGATTGTTCCCGTGCATAACAAAATTTATCTCCATTTGCTTCATATAATATCAACCCATATTTTCCAATATAGCCATCCCTACCCCCTCCTCTTATGTAAACCTATGAACTACTAATATATGTTCTCAACTTGATATCTAGAAAAATATGTGGAACATATGCATGTTAATGGATTTATATATGTCATCATAGGTCCATAGGGATTTCTAACATGTGAGGGAAGGGGAATCAAACTACTACGTGTATTTTAGAATCTCCCATTTTGAACCCATATGAATCTGCTTTAAAATTTCCCATTTGAACACTTATGACTCTATTTTAGAATATGCAAAACACAATTTTGATATAACATAGAAATATTTATAAAAATAAATAAAATAAAGAACCTTTTCACTTAATTGTACCTGAGGACTTATACTAGGGACTCAATTGAATATAAGGGGATTGCATGTGACTATATTTAACCTAGACATAAAAGATAACTATTTAAACTTTTACACTAAAATGTTTCTTTATTTGTCAAAATTAAATTAGGACATGAGGGGATTATATGGATCTTAGGGGAATTAACCATAGTGGATTCCATTGTATGAGGGGATTTTATATTACCCAAATTCAATTAGATTTTAAGGTTTTTATGTATGGGAATTAAGGTACTTAACCATAGTGGATTCCATTATATGAGGGGATTTTATATTATCCAAATTCAAGTAGATTTAAGGTTTTTATGTATGGTACTGTTGATCCAAAAGCGCATTAAGTATTTCACCAGTATTTCTTTGTGTATTTCCACAGTTAGATTTTTTTTTTGTTTTTTCCCCAGTTCATTAGTCATTTTCATCCTTGTACAAAGATATGCCTCCTCCAAAATGAACTATTGTTTTCCGTTGCATCCATTTTACACCATACTTAGATGATTTTGGTTCTCTCATGGTTTCATCACATATCCTTGTTCAAATTCTAAAACAAATCGGTCTTCAAAG
The DNA here is from genome assembly GCA_000966675.3 of Picea glauca. Classification (NCBI taxonomy): domain Eukaryota; kingdom Viridiplantae; phylum Streptophyta; class Pinopsida; order Pinales; family Pinaceae; genus Picea; species Picea glauca. Next base: position 465,076 of record JZKD02S1671762.1, read on the forward strand.
TGAAACCTCTTGTTTAGCCACCCTCATTTCATACCAACACTTATAATTTCTCTTGAAATGCTTCACCACAGGTCAAAAGGAGTTCTCCATTTCATTCACTATCATTGTGACCATTCGGTCTGACTGATTCTCTATACTTGGTGTATTTTCAATACTTTGTTACCTCTGTGACATTTCAATACTTAGCCAAAATATTAAAAATCTAATGTGGGTCTGTGGGTTCACATTGATTTTAGTGTTTCCGTCACCTACCTCCGATCCCGATTGAGTTCTGATACTTATTCATTTTTTGAGTTTTCACCATGGGTCCACAGGTTCATGATCACTCAATATTTCCTTCTCATATCTCTGATCCTTTGCTGCCCCGTGCTAAATATTATCTCATCTTGTCACATTATCCAATGAATATTTAATGTGAATATCATATAGATAATAAGTGTTTAAGTGTAAAATGGTCGTAATTAATGTTGATGTAGGAGCATCGCCAAAAACAAGCAAGCACGGAGGCGGAAGACAACTGGGACAAGCACCAACGCATTTCAACACATTGAAAAAGTGTTTTGAGATGTTTTGAAATAAATGTGTGGATGTTAATGAAATAATTAAGAGAAGGCACACTTGTAGATTGTAAACAGATCATGAGCGATTCGCTCACATCTACAGTAGGTAGAGGAATTTATGCTAGTTAATATAGGTTGGTAGCTTTAAATTCTTAGATTTGATAGTTTAGAGAGAAAGAGGAAAACAGGATATAAACACCCTCATTGTATAGTTGTAATAGATGAGAAGAATAAAATTAATCTATTGCGAGAGAGATCAGAGAGCTATATTTGAAAACACCTATGTACAAAAGTCCTGAATTAATACATGAAGCTTTGATTCAGACTTATGGTGTTGTGATATTCTCTGTGTATGCATGTTGAATGATATGCTCATAGCTATTTTACTCTTTTTGTTATGCATTTGATGTTACACTATGTATGAATGAGTTCTTATTGAATGTTTGAAATCTAAGAGAGAGAGTAAGGAATGAGTTTCAATTGTTTCTCAACATGAGTGAGTAAAATTCCTACAAGGAGTGTAGTGGAGTTTGTCCGCAAGGAGTGCATTGACAAGGGTTCAGAGTTTTTATCTCTGAAAACTTAGGGGGGATAACATTGTTCTCATGCTGGCGGAAGTGCAAAGTAAGGACAAGAGCCGTGCAAGGTGTGCGCAGGCCGAGTAGAGTCTCGGAGCTTACAACCTGAGGGAAAGAATGGAAGGACTGCAGTTGCAAAGAGAGTGTGCAGAGTCAAAGAATTCAATACTTGGAAGTATTTGAAAGGTTGCCGCAAGGAGTGCATACGAGAGTCTTCATGAAGACTCGAGTTGTGGAGAAATATCAAGAGGGTTAGTACCTTGAAGCGTTAAAAGGGAGGAACTGCAAAGTTATTTTGCAGGCAGATAAGTTCCAGTGAAGGAATAGCTTGTTCAATTTATGGGAGTTGTCAAGGAGGAAACAGACGGTCGAAATTCTCTATGGAGAATTTGCGAAGTCCCGAGAACCGTCATATCTTGCAGAGGAGCAAGGAGAGCTACGACGAGTGTTTTCTAAAGTGTAAATATTAGGAGTTATGGGGCTGTTAGATCTCTCATGAACTCTCATTTTGGAATTTGAGAGTTGAAGGGGTAGAAGAATCCGTGTCAAAGAATGTAGACAGTGGAGAGTGGACAGGTGGCGTACTTGTCGACATGGAGGTCAAACCTTTGTTGACCATTTCGGGGTTTTGTGAGTTAGAGAACCTAAAGCCTTGTAGCGAGATTCACAAAATCAAGAAGTGTGATGTCTCGAAGGGGCGAAAATATTTGTGTGGGGCTAGTTATTGGTGAAGCATGTCGGAACTCAACATTTCGGCATTTCGGAGGATAAGAATTCCGGATTTTGTTTCCAAGATTCTCGAAATTGCGAAATACGATACTGTCATGGGAGAGGACATGACAATCATTTCGGTGCATCGAAAGTTTGGGTTTCAGAAGGAAAAGAGTTGAGAGACTTGGAAGGAGAAGTCACGAAGTCACGAACTCCGAAGTTCTGAAATCGTGATAAATATGACCACATTGTTTGGTTAGAGGGAGATTGGAATTGATGCTTCATGTTTGATCGCATGAGCTCAATTCATAAGGACCTGTGGAGAAGCACCATTTTATGTGGATGGGATTCCCCGAAGAGGAATTGAAGAGTCAATCCAACTCAAGGGTAGGAATTAGAATGATCCTGTAGCGGACCTTGACCCAAGGGTTGGGGGTCTGCATCAGTTCTGGTATCAGAGCCCAAAAAGATTTCTTTGCTTTCTGTAGAAGGGAAAAGAAATATTTACCATGCCACCAAGAAGAAGAGACAGACAAACACCCGATCCAATAGAGGAGAGGTAAATTCCAAGAAGAAGGGGTAGGCAAGTGCCTGATACAGCCGTAGAAAGAGAGATGTGTGACCTATGCGCCAGACTCGAGGACATGGAGACAACACAGTGGTGCACAACTAGTGTTGGAGATGTCAGTGAATCTGAAAGTGAAGATGAAGCTGAACATGGAGGAGAAGAAGTTGCAACAAATGAATGCCTGATTAGGGCTATTATAAGAATGAATGCTAGGGAAAAAATGGACATTCCAGTATATGAGGGAAACCTCGATGTTGAAGGGCTTCTAGATTGGATTAGAGCTCTGGACATGTATTTTGACTATGAAGATGTCGAGGAAGAAAAAAAGGTCAAACATGTTGTCACAAGATTGAAAGGACATGCAACATTATGGTGGGATGAACTACAAGTTGCCAGATGCTGCAAAGGCAAGCAAAAAATCAAGAGTTGGGATAGAATGATTGCGAAGATGAAAGCAAAATTCATACCCAAGGATTACCAAATTACTCTATTTCAAAGGATGCAGAATTTGAGATAGAAGATGATGTCAGTAAAGGAGTACACTGAAGAGTTATACAAGCTAAACATCAGGGAAGGTCATCACGAAAGTAATGATGAAAAGGTTTCCAGGTATATGAATGGTCTGTGATATGACATTCAAGATGAGATGAGCATGATGACCATCTACACGGTGGAAGATGCTTATCAGGTGGCTCTGAAAGCTGAAGAGAAGCTGAGATGAAAGCAAGGTCAAATAGGCTGAGGCAGAAGCCAAGCCAGAGGCAAAACAGTTGTCCAAGATAGGAATCAGAAACCTAAGGAGGAATGGAAGAAACCTCAACCTCAAATTGAGAGAGGTGGAAGCTCACAAAGAGGGCAATATGTCGAATATAGAGGACAGTATGCTGATAACAACACTTTTCCCCGCGCTAGAGGAAGAGGAAGAGGCAGAGGTGGAGTAATAAAATGCTTCACATGTAGAAAGAATGGGCATAAATATTATGAATGTCCAAATAAGAAGAAATAAGGAGGAGAAACTCACATTTCCGAAGCACAAAGGTGGAATGTTGAAGCAAAGGATGATGAAGGCAGAATATCTCTGGTGATGAGGAAGGTTCTCTTAATGCCATAAAAGGAGGTGGAGAATCTAGTTCAACGAAACAGTCTTTTTCAGACTGCTTGCAAGACCAAAGATAGGGTATGGAAGGTCATCATGAATAGTGGTAGCACAAACAATCTCGTTTCTACAGAGATGGCAGAAAAGCTGGAGCTGGAGACTATTGAACATCCAAGTCCATATAGAGTTTCATGGCTACAAAGAGGACATCAAGTAAATGTCACTAAACAATGTTTAGTTGAATTTAAAATAGGAGGATATAATGATAAGATATTGTGTGATGTCATTCCCATGGATCTTTGTCATCTATTGCTGGGTAGACAGTGGAAATATGATAGGAATGTGGTTCATGAAGGGAGAAAGAACACATACACCCTAGAGAAGAATGGGAGAACTCACATGTTGTTGTCGATTAAGGACAAAGAGGTGAAACCAGAAGTGAGCAACATTGTACTTCCCATGAGTGGGAAGGAACTTCTTACAGAGGTTAAGAATAAATAAGACACACAATTCATTATGGTGAGAAAGCCTAGAATTGTTTTGACTAGTACAAGAGTGGATGATTTACCAGAAGAAATCCAGCAGCTACTGGAAGAGTTCGCTGATATAGTAGTGGACAAACTACCTCGTTTGTTGCCACCGATCAAGAGTATAAGTCATCATATTGATCTCATACCATGAGCTAGCTTACCAAACAAAGCAACGTACAGACTGACACTGCAGGAGAATGAAGAGGTCAAGAGACAAGTCCAGGATTTGATGGACAAAGGATTGGTAAGAGAAATCTTGAGTCCATGTGTTGTTCCAACAGTGCTTAGCTCAAAGAAATATGGAAGTTGGAGGATGTGTATGGACTCAAGAGCCATTAACAAGATAACCATCAATTATAGATTTCCATTGCCAAGGATGGACGATTTGATGGATTGCTTGAGTGGAGCAAGTTTTTTTTCGAAGATTGATTTGAAAAGTGGATATCATCAGATTCATATGAGAGAAGGTGATGAATGGAAGAAAGCCTTCAAGAATAATGAAGGGCTGTACGAATGGCTTGTTATGCCATTTGGCTTAAAAAATGTGCCAAGTTACTTCATGAGATTGATCAATGAAGTCCTGAAGGATTTCATCGAAAAATTTGTCATTGTGTATCTTGATGACATACTGATTTTTAGTAAAACAGAGGCAAAGCATCTGAAACATCTAGCTATAGTGATGAGGAGGTTACAGCAAGAGAAGTTGATGATAAATATGAAGAAATCCTCATTCATGAAGACATAGCTCATTTATTTGGGGTTTGTTATTTCTGCAGATAAGTTGAAGATGGATCTAGATAAAGTGGAGGTGATTAAGAATGGGCCATCACCAAAGAGTATCTTTGAAGTTCGATTTTTTCATGGATTGGCTAGTTTCTATAGAAAATTCATCAGGAAATTCAGTGGAATTAGCGCACCGATGATGGACACAGGGAAGAAAAGACATAAATCTTTTCACTAGATAGAAGAAGCAGAGAAAAGATTCAATTTGTTAAAGAGGAAGATTACTGAACAACCAATTCTGGTGTTGCCAGATTTTAGTAAGACATTTCAGGTCAGGTGTGATTCTAGTGGTTTTGCAATTGGAGCGATTTTGAGTTAAGATGACAGGCCAGTTGCATACTTCAGTGAGAAACTCAATGAGGCAAAGGTTAAGTACTCCACGTATGACAAAGAATTTTATGCAGTCATACATGCACTGAAGAAATGGAGGCACTACTTAATCCCCAAGGAGTTTGTCTTGTACAGTGACAATCATGCTTTAAAATTCGTGACTCAACAGGATAAGTTGAACCAGAAGCATGCAAAATGGGTTGAATACATGCAAAATTTTACTTTTGTAATTAAACATATTTTAGGAACTGCTAACAAAGTTGTTGATGCTTTGAGCAGAAAATGTTTTCTTATGCAAGAATTTAGAGTCAGAACTTTGGGTTTTGATAACCTCAAGGATATGTACAGAGATGATCCAGATTTCAAAGAGGCATATAAGGCATATGAGAATCCAGTTCTCAGATATAGGATCCAGTGGGCTGAATATATGATCCAAGATGGATTATTATTCAGAGGCAATCAACTGTGTATTCCAAAGGGCTCCATGAGGGAGAATCTACTGAAAGAGAAACACAGTGGAGGATTGGTTAGACATTTCACTCATGACAAAATGTTCTCAAAGTTAAACAAGTCATATTTTTGGCCGGGGATGAGAACTGATGTCAAAATATTTGTGGACTGATGCAGGATTTTCCAGCATTCAAAAGGAAAGAGGCAGAACGTAGGCTTATATCAGCCGTTACACATACCAAAGAAGCCGTGGGATGCAGTAAGCATGTACTTCATATTGGGGCTGTCGAGAACACAAAGAGGGTTTGAATCAATCTTTGTATTGGTTGATATATTTTCTAACATGGCACACTTTATACCATGTCAGAAAACTAGTGACGCAACTCACATTGTGAATCTGTTTTTCAAAGAAGTCATTCGACTTCACGGTTTACCAAGGAGCATAGTTTCGGATCGAGACACCAAGTTCATGGTAAAATTTTGGAGAACCTTATGGAAAAATATGGGAACAAACTTGTTGTTCAGTTCATCTTATCATCCTCAGATGGATGGACAGACAAAATTTGTGAATAGAAGTTTGGGAGACTTGCTGAGAAGTTTGGTGACTGGACATCACAGTCAGTGGGACAATATTCTACCAAAGGTAGAATTTTCATATAACGATTCACTTAATAGAAGAACAGGGCAGAGTCCGTTTGAAGTTGTTTATGGCATGCAGCCAAGGGGAGTTTCTGAATTGAGAGATTCAGAACAGATTGCAACTAGAAGTGCTAGTGCAGAGGATTTCCTAGAAGTGATGAAGGAGCTTCATAACCAAGTTACGGAGCGATTGCAAAACTCAACCCAAGAGTATAAGCGAAGAGTAGATCAACATAGGAAAGAAATTAAATTCGAAGTTGGTGATTTGATCCTTTCACACTTGAGAAAGGAAAGGTTCCTGAGGGGGACATATAATAAACTGAAAATGAAGAAAATTGGACCGTGTAAGATCCTAAGAAAATTTGGGACAAATGCTTATGAGATCGAATTACCCGATGGGATCGGAATTTGTTCGATATTGAACATCTCAAATTTGTACCCTTATAAAGTTGAAGAAGCAGAAGAAGACAGTGAACAACCAAAGGTTCAATGGGCCAAATAGATGCCAGTTGCAGAGAAACCACAGATGGAAAGTATACTGCACAAGAGAGTTAGTAAGAGGACCAGGAGAAAGGAATATTTTGAATACTTGGTCAAGTGGAAGGGACATCTAGTTGAAGATGCCAACTGGGAGAATGAAGCAGAGATTCAAAAGCATGGAAAAACCATGTGAGAGCTCATGGACAAGAGCCCATGAAAATTTTCAAGTGAGGGAGTATGATGCAGGAGCATTGCCAACAATAAGCAAGCACAGAGGTGGAAGACAGCTGGGACAAGCGGCAACGCATTTCAACACGTTGCAAAAGTGTTTTGAGATGTTTTGAAATAAATGTGTGGATGTTAATGAAATAATTAAGAGTAGGTTAACTTTTAGATTGTGAATAGATCATGAGTGATTTGCTCACATCTGTAGTAGGTAGAGGAATTTACGCTAGTTAATATAGGTAGGTAGCTTTAAATTCTTAGATTTGACAGTTTAGAGAGCAGAAGGAAAATGAGATATAGACACCCTCATTGTATAGTTGTAATAGATGAGAAGAATAACATTCAACTATTGTGAGAGAGAGTAGAGAGATGTATTTGAAAACACCTATGTACTGAAGTCCTGAATTAATACATGAAGCTTTGATTCATACTTATGGTGTTGTGATATTCTCTGTGTATGCATGTTGAATGCTATGCTCATAGCTATTTTACTCTTTCTGTTATGCATTTGTTGTTATGCTATGTATGAATGATTTCTTGTTGAATGTTTCAAATCTGAGAGACAGATTAAGGAATGAGTTTCAATTGTTTCTCAACATGAGTGAGTAAAATTCCTACAAGGAGTGCAGTGGAGTTTGTCCGCAAGGAGTGCATTGACAAGGGTTTAGAGTTTTTATCTCTGAAATCTCAGGAGAGATAACATTGTTCTCATTCTCATAGAAGTGAAAGTTAAGCATAGGAGCCATGCAAGGTGTGCGCAGGCCGAGTAGAGTCTCAGAGCTTACAACCCGAGGGAAAGAATTGAAGGACTGTTGTTGCAAAGAGAGTGTGCAGAGTAAAAGAATTCAATACTTGGAAGTATTTGAAGGTTTGTTGCAAGGAGTGCATGCATGAGTCTTCTTGAAGACTCGAGTTCTGGAGAAATCTCAAGAGGGTTAGTACCTTGAAGCGTTCAAAGGGAGTGCTGCAAAGTTATTTTGTAGGCAGATAAGTTCCAGCAAAGGAATAACTTGTTCAATTTGTGGGAGTTGTCAAGGAGGAATTGGACGGTCGAAATTCTCTGTGGAGAATTCGCGAAGTCTCAAGAGTTGTCAGATCTTGCAGAGGAGCAAGGAGAGTTACAGCAAGTCTTTTCTAAAGTGTAAATCTCAGGAGAGATGGGGTCGTTAGATCTCTTGTGAACTCTCATTTTGGAATTCGAGAGTTGAAGGGGTAGAAGAATCCGTGTCAAAGACTGTAGACAATGGAGAGTGGACAGGTGGTGTACTTGTCGACATAGAGGTCAAACCTTTGTTGACCATTACGGGGTTTCGTGAGTTGGAGAACTGAAAGCCTTGTAGCGAGATTTGAAAAATCGTGAAGTGCGAAGTCCTGAAGGGGCGGAAAGATTTGTGTGAGGCCAACTATTGGTGAATTGTGTCGGAACTCGACATTTTGGCATTTCGAAGGATAAGAATTCAGGATTTTGTTTCTGAGATTCTTGAAATTGCGAAATGTGATACTGTCATGGGAGAGGACGCGACAATAATTTCGGCGCATCAGATGTTTGGGTTTCGGAAGGTGAAGAGTTGAGAGACTTGGAAGGATAATTCACGAAGTCACGAACTCTGAAGTTCTGAAATCGCGAGAAATAAGACCACATTGTTTGGTCAGAGGGAGATTGGAATTGATGCTTTGTGTTTGATCGCATGAGCTCAATTCATAAGGACCTGTGGAGAAGCACCATTTTATGTGCATGGGATTCCCCGAAGAGGAATCGAAGAGTCAATCCAACTCAAAGGTAGGAATTAGAACAATCCTGTAATGGACCTTGACCTGAGGGTTGGGGGTCTGCATCAAATGTCATAGTTCTCGAGACTTCCATCAATTAATTTCAAGATTATTTATTATTAACAAATCTTTGAACCAAAGGATCCAAAGTATTGTATAATAAATGTGATTACCTTGATAATAATGTTTTGAAAAAGGAACTGCACAATAGTTCCCCAACTTCATTTAGCATGAAAACCAGAAAGAGAGAGTAGTTCTACAAAGATACACTCAATACTTTTTGACGAGAAGACCATAAATTATTGTGATCAAGAGCCTACAAATATTATTTGACATTTTTTCTTTCTGAGAGAAGTTCTAATCATATTTGGACGTCTGGGATTTCTTTAGCAGGTTGCATTCTTGAAGTATTTGACTACAAAGAAAATTTTTCTTGCTCTATAGATAAGTTTGATAAAAACCAATAGATAATTCATCTTCGGGGTGAATCCCCAATTTGTTTAAGTCTTATTTTTAGAAGAATTATTATACTTATGGAGCCAATTATTACATTTAAAGGGGAAAGAGCTAAATATTTATTGAAGGTGATAAGTGGTGGACTCAATCTCTTACAAGAATATCTTGAATATCCAACCATGATTCTAAAAGACCTATCAACTATCCAGGTTAATTTGCTAAGGTATCCCTATCAAGAAATGGCATGGATTTTCTTCAGGGTGGATGGAAAAAAATCAGCTGCTACAATTCCTCTTTTGGTTCTATACATTTTATATTTCTCCATTCATGAAAATTAGTTTTCGATTAGGTGAAGATCATTTCCAGTGAACTATATTTTCAACTATAAAATTTTACAAACAATAAGAGATTCTATATGTCTTTGTATTTAATCTTTTCTATCACATATTGTCATGTTTTTAAAGGGATGCATTTTTCAAAACATGTCAATTTCAAAATTGATCGAGTTCATACATGGTACCCTGCCTCATGAAAACAAAAGGCTATGTACCACTTTTACGAAGTGCATAATTCATTTCTTTCTCCTTTTAAGAAGCTCTTCTTTGGGCCAAGTACTTCAATATTATTTGTTTCTCCTTTTAAGAAGCTCGTCTTTGGGCCAAGTACTTCAATACTATCCTTAGAAGCGACAATATTTCTAGATAAAAGAGGAAATTTTGAAGCAATGGAATAGTTTAGTGTCATTCGGGTTTATTTCTATAAAGAAATACCACCATACCTTCCATATTATGTGTCAAATAATATGTTTGTAGTAGAAGTTTGAATACAATATAGATTTTGGTCTCAATTCTTCCTTCAAAAAAGGAAAAGGAAATTTATCCCTTTTCCCTGGAAGGTTGGATAAATAGTAATGAAAATCATTACAAACATTGATGAATTTTTGGTTAAATTCAACCAATTCAACTTAAATATAGCAGATAAATTCAAAGGGTTCAACCCTTATCAGACATTCATGAATCATATTATTTCAGTGGGTTACAGTGTTGCATTTGCAAATACCTTTTTGTTTGAAGAAGAGGAAGGAGATAGATAGAGTCCTCAGGTGCTTCCTATTGAAAGGAACCAATAATATATTGAACCTTTGGTCAGCATCATTGAACAACATTAACACCATGGAAAATTTTTAAATGAAAGGAGTACACAACCTCCCAATGTTTCACAAAAAAGTGGCCCATCAAAAAAAAAAATCAACCTACATATTAAGAGAAAAATAAATTCTCAATTGATAACTTTGATGATGGAGGTGACCATAACCCTCCTAGGGGAAGTCTTCAAAAACCCTATAATCTTCCAATAACAACTAAAATAAAAAGGAAAACAAATAAGGAAGGAATAAATCAGGTCAAACCCGAAGATGAAATCGTTCTTGAAGATATGGATTTGGATGCAAGCACTGAAGACATAGAATTCCTTGATGAGGATCACAGAGTGAAAGAAAGTAGAAAAGTTGCAGAAAAACTAGTTACAAAATAACTGACTTCATTTGAAGAAGAATCCATGACTTTGCATAGCACTCAGTTTGATAAAATTTCAATTAAATTAGTTTTTGAGAAAATCAATGCAGAAAATAAAAAGGCTCGAGGAAATATAATCTCAACACTTAACCTAAAAGGAGTCACACCATCAAGAATTGCGTTGATCCATGAGGCCATAGTCGAAGCCAAATGTCTGTTGGTGAGATGGAGAGTGAAATTTCTTTTCTCAGGGACATGATTAGAGAATTGGAGTTTCCCTTAATGCCCCCACCCATATTCACAAGCCCAATTGCTACAATGTATCTTGGAAGACTCTTAAAAGAACACCATATTTTGGTTCAAAATTAAGAGGGAAATCAATCCTACTCGCTACAGTCAGAAGGTATGTTGGAAAAAATATTGAGAAGAGAATGTCTTTAATTTTTGAGACATGGGAACTAGTGAATAGTTTCATTTCTTTGGCATACAAAATGATTAATTTGAAACAGTTCCTTCAAGATTATTTGGAAAATCATGATGAATTTTAGAAAGGGGAAATTAGTGATTTTTTTTTTAAGTTATAAACATGAGTGAGATTAAAATAAAAGAAGAAGACCTACCCTCCCCAGTATGCATAAAAAATTAAAATATTGTTGAATTGAAATAATAAAATGTTTGAAGGAAATATTGGTCAATTTTGACGCTCTAGGTGTCAAGAGGGAATAATGTTATCTAAATTTAGTTGAGTTGGATCTAGTTGGAACAATCAGAGAGGTTGATGACCCGAAAATAATTTTAAATTCTATATTTATGCCCAAGGAACAGTTTGAATAAAAATTGGAAACATTGAAATCCGCATCGGCTGAAAGATTCAATAATTTAATAGAGTATTTAGAGTTTGAAGTAGAAATATTATTAGTCAATTATGTCAAAAAGAATGAAGATATAGAAGATAGATTACATCAAATTTCAATTGAATATTGAGAAACAAAGGATTCATTATTTGACATAAGAGTAAAGCAAGAAATAATTGTCACACCTATGAGTGATTATATTGAGAATCGGTTAAAGAATGCTTTAATCAAAATAACCGAAACAAATAAAGAGGTGGAAGTTACAATCGGTCAAAGAATCCCAAGACATGAGAATTCAAAAGGAACATCGGTAAGTATATAGTGAGAGAGAGATCCATCACAGTGAGTAAACTGATCACATCCTTCATAATTTCTCTATTCTTTTTCTCTTCTCATTCATGAATCATCCAGTTGTGTCTTGTCATTTTTGAGAAAACATAACTGATTTATGATCACTTCTTTCCTTCTTCTTTTCAGGTGCATCCTTGTTCCACTTTCATTTTATGGTCAACGAGATCCAAATCCCAGTTCATTTGGATGAATGCCATTTTTTCTTTTATTAATAAACTATTAAAAACTATTATTATTTTTGAACTCTGAAGAGAAGCATTTTGGGGTGTAATTTCAATTACTTCCCAAAATCTAAGTTATTGAGAATGGCATATTTGAGGTTAACCTATCATATTATCTCTTATTTTGAATGGAATACTCTTTTAAAGTTCTCTCTATTTTGGAATTTTGTCTTTCCTTCCTATGAATGTGATCAAAATTATGATACTGTGATGGATGTGAGAATTATATTATTTTTCATATAATAGTTATTTTATTTCCTTACAATATTATGCATATATTGTATTTTAGTCTTTGAAGATTCTTGGTACTGTTCTCAATAATTCTTTCGTGAAATATTATTTTTCAATCAGTAATATTTTACATTTTTATTGAGCGACAATGATTGGGGTTTTCTATTTAGTACCCTCCAATTTTGATATTTTAGTTCAAGGAAATCAACATTATCTTTAAGAAAATACGGAGTACCACATCTATAAAAATGCAGGGGGGTATTTTATTCTCGTGAGGTTGTTGTTTGGATCTTAACCAATATAAAAATTAATAGGGACTCAATCATATTTAAGGAGGGGTTTCTATATCATCAAGTTTTTTAAGGATTTATAGAGAATTAATATTGTAAAAATTCACCTAGGATTTGGGTAGAAAACATTTTTTCTCAATTGCATGTTAAGGTGTGATTATGGGATTATCCATATCTAAGGGGGTTTAATCATATTCAATTGTCTTCTATACTATGGAAAATAACGTTGAAATTGTAATGATTCATTTAGCTCAACCACATCAACTACAATTATTTCTAATATATATCGTTGAATATGTATCTATGTTGATTTTTGCAATATTGTTTTGGACCAAATTATGTTAGAAAACAAAGATCAATGTTAGATACAAATTCTAGACTATGGACATATTTCCTTCAAATAAGGAAAAATATTCACAAAGTACATAGGGGAAAACTAGGACTAAAGAAAAAATATTCACAAAGTACATAGGAAAAAATATGAATATTTCATTGTAAAAGGACTTAGGCATAACACTATTAGGTGGAAACTAGAAACACTTGAGAACAAAGTACATCAAAAACTCCAAAATATGCTACTATCTAGACAGGTGTCACAAAATACAATGATATGTTCATCACTCTTAATGCATCTCCTCTAAATGCAAAAAATTAATTGCTAATGATCAAACTTCCAAAAGTCTCCAATTAAAAGGTTGCGTAAACTAAACTCAAATTCAATAGAAAGAAAGGGAAAAAAAGGATTGTAATACTTAACTAAGAACATTTTAAGATCAAAACTTTATCTTTTAACTTTGTAAATCAATCAAATCAAAATGCAATAATTGATATCAAAATCAATAATTAATCATGTAGAAAAATATATGATATAAAAAGTAAATTGTTAATATGATTAACCCATAAAACCCTCTCATAAATTGTTAATATTTGTCTCTCTTACACTAACTTTCGTAATGGTCAAGTTTGGAGGGAAGTTTTTTTTTGAAACTTGCAACTAATTTCAATGGCGGATGGAGTATTCTCAAAACAACACAAAACCACTTGGGCAGAAGGAGAAATGGTATGCATCTGGTTTTAATAGAAAGGATTTTTAGAGGTTTAGCTGGCATGCATTTTTCATATTAAACAATTGTGCGTAGTATTTTTTACAGACTTAGGTACTAGTGTTATGGAAGTTTGTGTAAATGTTGGAATAACATTTATTTTTCCAATCTCTTCGGTCAGTTATTTTAGCACTTACCATTAAAACAAGGGAGACGAGAATTTACCACAGCTTGAGTGGAGCTCTTGTCATTGGGTTTGGAGTAACAAGTGGAGATCAGGTGGTAGTGTCTTCTATGTTGTAATATGATTATGTGATGGAAGTAGAGGTCAATGCACAAATGGGTATGGATGACGAGGAAATTTGGAGAAATGATGGCTTATTTACCTTGACTGAAGTGCTCAGAGCAGTTAATTCACCTAACTCCTTGAAACTTCCAGCTTTGTCTCTTTTTCCCTTACCTCCGTTAGAGAATCCGACTGTTAGTGTTTCCAAGTTTCCCCTTTCACCTGTGTGTTGGATTACTGAGAGGGGGCATGAATCGGTAATAGTGGTATTACAATCCTTTTTCTTCAAATGTTATATCAATGTAGAATTATTATCCAATAATGAGTAATAAGAAATAAAAAATCACTCACATACACAGTACACCAGTGTTTTACGTGGAAACCCAAATCGGGAGAAAACCACAAAATGATTTTTCTTATATGCCTTGAAGAATTACATTCATTGGAAGCACCAACTTCCTTTGTTTTCTAGCTGCAACTAGAAGAAGGCTCCAACCCCCTAGTTTCTCATGATACAACCCGAGGGAAGATCCAACTCCCCAATTCTCTGGCTATAACCAGAAGGATGCTACAACACCTTATGTTCTCCAGCTACAACTGGAAGGTGGCTAATCCAGGTGGATATCGGTGGCCACCCACCTTTTTTGACTGACTCAAAATAGTTTTCTGGCAATTTTGGCAATTTACTATTTTTAGCAGGTTTTAACTTCCGGGGCCATTTTGAGGGCCTAAATGAAGGTTTTTAGAGATCAAGGTTCTCAATGATAGCCAAAGGAATGATTGAGGCCCCAAAATGAATATCCTCTATGATACCTTTCCAATGAGCTATCACACCCCTAAAACGGAGATCGTATGCAAAAGTTACGACCCCGGGAAGTTGATGTACTAAATTACCCAAACGGGACCCACATGACTTTTGGCGCTTCATCTCCTAGGGTTAGGTTTTTGGATGTCTATGACTTTTGGAATTCGCGTCTATTGTAAGAAGGCCTCTATAGCCTCATTGTAATCTTCTTCTCACGGATGCGAGTAGCAGCCATATCTCTTCTCAGAGATAAGCTACTAGCGCCCTAGCTAGTTTATTTCCATTCTATCTGTAAGCATATTTCAGTCATTTGTTATTAATGAAATGAAGTCTTATTTCCACTTCATCTCTTCCTTTATGTGTATTTCGGTATTTCATTGTGTTCCTACATAAATCCGGATCAGTGGCTACAACCACCTATCCTTGCCCCATCCTACCACCCTGAAGTAGAAGTAGAATGATGGAACCACTGTCACACTACCAGTGTGAGATATACCATTGTAAACCTGTACCAATAAATCTGAACCATCCATCAACCATGCATCAACCTGTACCTCAACCTGTAATCAACCTGTACCATAAACAAGTGCATCAAGCATGCACCAACCTGTACCAAAAAAATTGTAATCAACCTGTACCATAAACAAGTGCATCCAACCATGTACCAATTATGTACCAATCACATGTCAAATACTCATCAATATGTACCAACATCATCAACTATACACCTCATGTATGTGCCAACTCGGCAACTACTTGTCTCAACCATGTACTCAACATGTACCTCAACCAAAAGCCCTCATCAATTTCATCATCCAATTCTGATTTGTAGCTATGTAATAGACCTAGTGTGTGTCATCACATTCCTGCAAACCTTCCTTAACTTTAACAATAAGAGACTAGCATTTTCATCAAACTTTTCTTTTGTCGTAGATGCCTAGTTTTGGATTAGTCAACAACCCTAACTTGAAGTAATCATAAATTTGAACATGTAATGTATTAATATATGAAACTAATAAATAATGTTATTCAATGTGGTTTATGAAATTCCCCCATGTGTCACTACTTGGAACCTCTCAGAAAATGAGTTATATCAAAAATGGCATACCCTGTTAAATTCTGGCTTATTCTAGAGAGAGACCTTGTACAGTGTGCCCCACACGAAATATTCGTTGAATTGATCTGAAACTGTTACAAAAAATAATAAAGAATGTACCATAACCAACACATTTGGTCACACTAACTTTGGATCTTTTATGAATAAGTTATGATGTTTTTAACCGAAACACCCTTTTTTTGACTAGTTTCAAGACTAGCCACAAACCCTATTTTCCACGGAGTGTAACTCCCAAAATACAACGATCCACAAGATGAATTTTTTACCATGGATAATTGGGTATATTTTCTCAATGGAATATCAATTTCACAGTCTGAATCATTATAGAAAAACATTTATAGATAAAATGGTGAGATGACCTGTAAATAACATACCTTAGAAAGAACCATCAAAAGAATTTATCCTTCCTTGCATTTTGGCCTTCTTTTCTTCACCTTCCCTTAGAAATTTGGATCAGATATCCTTGGTTACCTTAGAAACCTATAGATATTCAATATTCCCAAGTGTAATTGAAATGAGAGAGCCTTGCCTCTTATTTATACTCTCCAAGTAGCTTCCTTAAAAACATTTTCTAGGTCACTTGGCCCACTTTCATTATTTTAGGGTTAACCCACTTCTAATTTCTCCATTAAATTTATTATTGAAATAATTTATTTTGTATTCAATTTGAGTTATAATACACTCATCACTTCACTTTTTTATTTACCTTTTAAAATCTCTTAAACCACTTTGACTACTTTGACCTTTTCGGGCTTCTAGATGACATATGAGGGTCCTCCAACTTCGTAAGGCCATAAATCTCAAACTGTGAGGAGTTATGTGACATTCCACATACCATGAGAAATGGAATGACATGAAATAACCATCTAGAATAGTATTACCTTCAAATATATAAAAAATCATATCATTATCCTTCAAACAAACTCTCTAACCACGAGGAGTTATGTGACGTTATACATACCACCGGAAATGGAATAACAAGAAATATCCATCTAGGATAGTTTCCATGACAAATTCACTGACCTTCATCTCATTATTCCAAAATTAAGAATGGGTTCTCTTACTCCACAAAGCGTCTTCCCGTGAGGGCTTTCACCATAAGGGGACCACTTTGGAGTTCATCCATATTTACTGCTTATTAACCATGAAAAAAAAATAATGAGTCATATTTACATCAAACAATGTTGGGTCCATTACCCAAACCTTTGTGCTATGGTTATTTATTCAAGGGTTGACATCAATGAAAACCAACCTTAATCAACAATATCCCCCTTTGGCATTGATGGAAACACTCTAATGCAATACTAAAATCATATCACTCATGATCCCTCTACAGCCATGCCTCTGTCCTTTGCATATGATAAATATTCTCCCCCTGGAACCATGCCTCTGTCCTCTGCATATGATAGATCTTTCCCCCTTTGTCATCAATGGCAAAGGCATATTTCCATCCGGGGCTACTCCCCTTGACTGAACTGTCCTCTTATGGTGATTCCTCATGTACATCTAAGACATATAATATAATCATTAAAAAATCATTCATTTTGGAGTAGAAATAACTCCATGTCTTTGGCGAAGATATTCAAAGGCTTCCCGTGGAAGTGGTTTTGTAAATATGCCTGCCACTTGTTCTTTTGTTCCCACATACTAAACTTTGATGTTCTTTTCTGCAACCTGTTCCTATAGAAAGTGATACTTGATTGGAATGTGCTTCATCTTGGAGTGCATCACCGGGTTTTTTGAGATACTAATGGCACTTGTATTATCATAATATATTGGAATGGGCTCATCATACTCAACCTATATATTTGTCAAAGTTTGTTTCATCCAAAGAACCTATGTACAACACGTTGTTGTTGCAGTATACTTTGCCTCATCTATAGATAGATATATTGAAGATTGTTTCTTGGTTAGCCATGATACCAAAAACTCACCTAAGTAGAACGCTGCTCCACTAGTGCTTCATCAGTCATCAATACAACCTACCCAATATGCATCTGTGTAGGCAATAAGTGAGATATTTTCCTTTTGGATACCATAATCCAAACTCTTCTTTTCCTTTGAGATATTTGAAGATCCTCATTACTGCTAATACATGTGATTCCTTTGGTGCTGCTTGAAATCATTCCACCTGTCCAACTTCTTGCATTACATCTGGTCTGGATGTTGTCACATATAGTAGGCTTCCAATCATTGACCTGTATTGCCTCTGATATGAAGACTTCGAATCATTATCTTTGCTCAACTTACAACTAGCTTGCATGGGAGTGATAACTGGTTTGCAATCTTCCATTCCAAACCTCTTTAGCATTTCTCTGATATACTTGATTTGAGAAATAAAAATTCCTTGGTTTCTTTGACGTATTTGAAGTCCCAGAAAGAGGGATAGTTCTCCAAGTAAAGACATTTAAAATTCATTATGCATGTCTTTTGCAAATTTATGGCTTAACCTGTCATCATCACTACCAAAAATGATATCATCAACATAAAATTCAATTAATAAAATATTACTTTGACTTACCTTGGTGTAAAGGTTGTTGTCTACACTTCCTTTTGTAAACCTTGCCTGTTGCAAATACTTATCCAGCCTTGAGTACAATACTCTAGGAGCCTATTTTAGACCATACAAGGCCTTCTTTAATTTGCACACATAGTATGTGTTCTCTGACAAATGAAATCCTTCTGGTTGTTCAATGTAGACTTCTTCTTCAAGTTCCCCATTCAGAAAAACTGATTTTACATCCATCTAATATACTTTAACATTTTTGGAGCATGCATAAGCTAAAAGCAAACGGATTTCTTCCATTCTGGCAGTTGGGGCAAATGTCTCTTCAAAGTTGATTCCTTCAATCTATGCATATCCTTTACATACCAATCTATCTTTGTTCCTTGTAACCTGTCTATCTTCATTCAATTTATTCCTGAAAACCCATTTTGTGTCGATCACATTCTTATTCATTGATCTTGGAATCAATTCCCAAGTGTCATTTTTCTCTATTTGGTCCAATTCTTCATCCATGTCCTTATTTCAAAATTCATCCTTTTTGGGTTCTTCAAAACAACTTGGTTCGATTGTAGATAAGAGTGCTAGGTGTGTTTTTTTTGGTGATCGGATTTTTCTTCTAGTCTCAACTCCTGCATCTTTGTTTCCAATAATTTGATCTGGAGGATGATTCTTCTGTACTCATTTTCCAGGTGTCTTTGGAGATACTTGTTGAACTTTATTTTCTGCTTCTGTTGGATTCTCTTCATCTTCATCTTCCTCTTCTACTTCTTTTTCATCTTCTTCTTTGAAAAGTTGTTCCATTGATTTTTTTTCTTCTTCCTTTGATTCTGGTCTGTCTGTTTCATCAATTGTTACATTGATTCTTTCCACAACTTTGTTTAATATTATATTGTAACACTTGTATGCTTTCCTTGTACTTGAGTAACCAACAAGTATTCCTTTGTCCACATGAGAGTCAAACTTTCCCATTCTTCCATCTTCTCTTTTGATGTAGCGTTTTCTTCCAAAAACTCTGAAGTGCTTCACATTTGTTGGTCTTCCTTTCCATAGCTCGTAGGGAGTTTTATCAGTGTTTTTTCTGAGCATTACTCTATTTTGAATGTGAATTGTTGTATGCACTGCCTATGTCCAAAAAATATCTGTCAACTTTGAATCCGTTATCATTGTTGGAGCCATTTCTTGTACTGTGCTATTCTTTCTTTCAACAAATCCATTCTTTTGAGGTGTCCTAGCTATGAATAATTGCCTTTTTATTCCATGATTGTTGCAGTAGTCCATAAATTCCTTTGAGATGAATTCTCCTCCATTATCTGATCTTAAGCATTTGATTCTTGAATCCATTTCATTTTCAACTATTTGCTTGTAGATATTGAAGTTTTCAAACGCCTCTGATTTGTTCTTGAGAAAGTAAACTGTAGTCATTATTGTAGAATCATCAACTGATAACATAAAGTATCTCTCACCTTTTAAGCCGTTTGTTGTAGTTGGTCCAACTAGATCAATATGCATAATTTCGACTGGTTTTGTTGTTAAATATTCCTTCGATTTGAACCTGGTCTTTGTTTTCTTTCCTTGTTGGCAATGCTTGCATAAAGTGTTGGTTGGTTTCATGATTTGGGGAATTTCTTTGACTACCTCTCTTTTGCTGACTTTGACAAGGTTATCAAAATGCATGTGACCCATTATTCTCTGCCATAGCCAACTTTCATCTTCCTTTCCTAGACAACACTTTTCATTTCCAATTTCGCTTAACACATATATGTTGCTTGAAGTTCTTGCAGCTGTAGTGACCAATTTCCATGGATCTTCTTTTCTTATCTCAAACTTTTGTGAATTGAATGTAACTTTATGATCTTGGTCACACATTTGACTCACACTTAAAAGATTATGTTTCATATCTTCTACTAGTAGAACATTTTCTTCCTTTTCATTCTTGTTCCCAATTCAGACTATGCATTTTCCAATGATTTTGGTTGAATCAACATTTCTGAAGGAGACTGATCCGTCTCTTTCCTTTCATAATGTAAGAAACTTGTCTCTATCACCTGTCGTGTGTTTTGAACATCCATTTTCAACATACCAACCATGTTTCTTCTGTTTATCTTGTAGAGCGACTACACAAACTTCATTGTTATACTGATCTTGCTTTCTTATCCATGCCATTTTCTAAGGTTCTTGTTTGTGACTCTGTTGAGATTCTTTAGGAGGGATAGTCATTTTGCATTTTTTGGCCATGTGTCCAAAATTGTTACATTTTTAACATTCCACTTCAGTGCTCAAAGATTCAAACCTGTTGTAACTTCGTCTCTGTGTTTCACTAGGTTTTCTTGAATAACCCCTTTGTGTATGGATCTCAAGGTAGTTATTGTTCCTGTTGTTAGCTCTGCAATTTACAACTTTATGTCCAAAATTATTACATGCATAACATAAACCAAAAAATATAGTTTGATACCTGGTAGTTGAAGATATTCTTAAAGGAGGTGCTCTTATGAATTGTTCTTCTTCTTGAGGCCTATCTATCTGTTGTTGATTCTGAAATCTGAATCTTCTTGGTGGAGGAGTGTCCTTGTAATCTTCCTTGTATATCTTTTTATCCCCTTTGATTGTTTCTGCATAGCTTTTTGGATTTGTTTCTTTCTCTGTTGTTTTGGAGCTTGATCCCTTTTCTGTCTGATTGTATCCAAGTCTGGACTTGTCAAGATGAGATTTTTTACTGTTGATCATGTCATCCATAACTTTTGAGCTATTCTGCATATTTTTATTTTGAATATCCTTTCTTAGTGTGACAATCTCTACTTGCAGGTTTCCAATGATCATGTCCTTTCCTTCTAACTGTTCTTTGAGTGCTTCTTAAATTTTTTTATCTTATTCTATTTGAACCTTCAATTTTGTGATCATTTGTTCTAGTTCTTGAGTGTCTTTTTTCTTATCTAGTTCTTATTGTAGTTTCTTGGTTTTCTTCTTTTCTCTTTTGATAACTTCTATGGAACTCATTAATTATTCTTGGAAGTCAACTTATGCCTCTTCAATTTCTTCTTCATATTCTTATTCAGAGTCTTCTACTGCCATGAATAGAACTCTCCTTGTTTAACTGTCACTGACTTCATCTTCATCTGATGATGAGATGTCTTGTTTGGTGCAAAATATTTTCTTGAAAACTTTCTTTGTAGTTATTTTACCTTTATATGTGTGTCTGCCTTTTGAGTAACCTTCATAATTTATATTTGTCTTATGAAGACATTTGTTAGCAAAATGACCAATACCATCCCAATTAAAACAAATTAAAGGAAGCTTACCTCTATACATACCGTTGGTTCCCTTGTTTAGTATTTTGATGAAGTTGGCCACTTCTTCATCATCTTCCAAGACGTCGTTGTTGCTGCTATATTCTTCTTATTCATTTTTCTTTTGATTTGATCTTTTGGATGCTTTGAAGGATGCTTCTTTTACATCTGGATTTTCCTGTTCAGTTCTCATCTCATATGCTATGAAGATTCCATGTAGTTCATCCATGATTATTGAGTTTAGATATGATATTTATTTTAGTGCTAATATCTTATGGTTGAATCTCATAGGAAGAGATCTTAGTACCTTTTGAACAATTACAGATTATTCGATTTCTTCTCCCAATCCTATGATTGCATTCATTGTTTCATCAACTCGTAAGAAGTAGGCTGCGATATCTTCATCTTCCTTCATTTTTAGTTGTTTGAATTGACCTCTGTAAGTTTGAATCTTTGCTGCTTTGACTTTTGAATATCCTTCATAAATATTTTGAAGCTTTTCCCAAATCTCTTTAGCAGATTTACAATGTGCAACTTTGGTGAATATTGTGTCACTGAGAGAATTCAAAAGTCAATTTTTGTCTTTGGAAGTATTCTCACCGAGTTTCACTGCTTTGTCATTTGTTGGTGGAACTGCTGGTGCTATGTATCCATATACAATTGATTTCCAGACTTGAAATCCATGTGCCTATATATATGTCTTCATCCTTATGCTCCAAAAGGCATACTTATGTCCATCAAACTGTGGTATTCCATTTCTATACGAGTTGGTACTCTCCATGATCTACCTTTTAGTGGTTAAACTGATTTATGAAGGAACCTTCTCTGATACCAATTGTTGGATTACTAAGGGGGG
>JZKD02S1671762.1:502903-521383 GCA_000966675.3 Picea glauca
TGGATTAGGTTGGAGAGGAAACTCTCCAAGGCCACTCAAAACCAAACATTGGAGTCTGTGATAGGGAGTGTAGAAGTCCAGTTTCGTGGAAGTTATCCGATACCCCCCTCTAACACAGGGGATAAACACGAGGTCGCGTAAGGAAAGGTAGCGGAGATAACGCCTCCAAAGTCAGACCAAGCATAGTGGAGAACACATATCGAGGATTTGTTTTGGGATTTCATCGTTTGCATTTGCCCTGGGGATTCGTGGGTCTCGAATCCATTCGAGGTCCTCAGTTGTCTTACGGACCATTTGCTCTCGATACCCTTGATAGGTTTCGGGCTTGATACCCTGCTCATTGTGGTCTACCCGACTATTGACTGTACCCGCCTGGTGACTGTTTGCGTGCTGGAAAACTAGTTGCCAATATTTTTAGGGACATACACAGGTGACTGCGGGGGTATACCGCGATACCTAGGATAGACAACGGGCCATGATTTGTAGAGTATACCCAGAGGGTGCTTACGTTTTTGAGTTTCACATGCACCGGTAAGTTGCTCTAGCATTGGTTGTTGTAACTATTCTTCAAAATAGTTAGTGATTGCTTGTCTTATCTCTTAGGGGATTCTTTTTCAGTGTGTGTTACTATTTGATCATGTAGAATACCTTAGCGTGTCTTGGATATTCTCACACAGTGGAGGATCTCGAGCTCCGCCGGTCACGAAGGCTCCTGGGCCTGCCGCCAGTTATACTGGAGCCACCCCCGCCACCATTAAGGCGGAAGCTAGACCAACAAAGGTCTTTCGAAGCAACCGGGTTACAAACCATTGTGCCCGAACAACTCCCAGAGGAATCAATTGCCAATCTTCACTTAGTTGAAACCCCAACCACTGATACTTGGCCATCGGTCATTGTACCAATCCAATTTTACGAACACTTGTCAGTGTCTCACACAGTTATGGAGCCAAACACTGTTACTTCCTCTGGGAATTCTTCCATTCCCACCACCGTTGCTACCACAGGAGAAGCATCTACTAACTTGCCATCATCGGTGCGAGCCACCATGGTCTCGGCTGCAACTACATCGCACAGTGGACCGACCCCATCTATCGCGGCGGCCATAGCTCCCTTCACACCTAGTGCGACAGGCCCTCCATTTTCATACGGTATGCCTAGTTCGGGTACCAGTCCTGCACTCACTTACTCCACTTTACAGACTTTGGGTCTGGGGGCAGGGAGCTCTAACGCTCCTCTACAAGGTCAACTTTGGGGCATTCCTGTCCCTTTTAATGTTTTTCCTTATGCTGGAGGTCATATCTCTCCTTCATCCCCTTCGCTTGGTGGTCTGCATTAGTAGTCCGTCGGGCAGCCTACACACACTAGTTCATCTGGAGCCAAGAGTCAAGGCACACCTACACAAACTATGTCGGTAGGTTCATCATCATTTGTTTGGAACATGACGTTTGGTAACAACACTTTCGCATACACCACTTTCCCATCCGGGGGCACTCCCATTTTTGGACAGTCTACTCCGGCGCAGGGTACGATTCCCACGCTGGGGGCACATATCACAGGACCTTGGAACTTAGGACAAGGATCCGTTCCCTCCTCCATAATTCCGTTTTGGGGTAATTCTTTCCATAGTCAATGGAACCCCGGACAGACTACTATGCCTCTCACATCAGGACCGGCATGGGTAATCCTTCCCAAAGTCTGTCAAATACGATGAATGCCCAACATCCTATGTCCTTTATGGGGAATCATCCAATGATGTCTCCTCAGATGAAAAATCCTTACGTTGGTCAGGGCCATGGTTTCTACCAGAATCTGGGCCATCAGCCAAACTTTTCCTAGCAACCTGGTGCCAGTCAAACTCCATGACCCTTTTTTCCAGGCTATCAGCAGCAACCCAAACTACCATTCTTGGCGATGTTACACTTGCCAGATTTGACAAGGTTTTTAAATGAACCAATTTGTCATGATCCACGTTGGCCTCCTATGCCAACGAAGTTACCTTTGGACATTCCAAACTTCGAGGCCAAACCTAACGAAGATCCAGGGGATCAAATGACTACTTTCCATCTTTGGTGTTCATCTAACTCATTGAAAGATGACTCCATCCAGTTGCAATTGTTTCAACGCACTCTTATCGGGAGTGCCGTGAAATGGTACATTGAGCTTGATCACTCAAGATACTCTTCTTTTGGTGAACTGGCGATGGCCTTCCTTAACCATTTCCAGTTACCTGTGAGATACGACACTAACACAGAGCTGCTTGCCAATTTCGAATAGATGACAATAGACCATATCTCTGATCATATCCAAGAATGGAGACACTGAAAGAGTCTAATCAAAGTACCAGTCCCACCAGCATTCCTTCTTGAGTGGTTACTTAAGTCTTTAGTCCCACAATTATACAAAGACGTCGCGACTTCAAGAGTTTTCTCCGAAGAAGATGCCATCATGAGGGCTCAACAGTTTGAGCTTATCTATTCTCAGTCTGGTTTATTGTACAACATCCTACTGAATGCACCATGGTCGATACTAGATAATACTAGATAGAGAGCTGGACCACATGTCGATGGTATTGTTGGGTCAGCACAAACCAAGCCCGCTGAGCAATTGTCAAAGCAATTGCAACTTTTATCTATACAACACTCAACGGCCATCCAGACTACTGCTTTGGCTGCTCCTCCTACCCAAACATCGAAAGTACACTCCGTGCAGACGACTAACCCAAAGGCCACCCAGAAGCCTAAAGGGAAGAAAAAAAAATGAAAGAAGGGTAAGGGGGAGAAAAAACCCACTGATACTGTTGGCGAGGGCACCATGGAAAAACAGAAGGCAAGGTATCTGTGAAACTTGTGTGCAGAAGACCACCCGACCCATCTATGTCCTCGACTTGTAGAGGCCCAGAAGTTTGTCACATAGAAACAATAATCCGTGTTGACTAACCCCTTTCATCATGGGAAAAATTTAACTCAAGCCTCTACAAGTGCTGAAGGGGGCAGCTAAGAAACCTGCCCTCCC
Source organism: Picea glauca (assembly GCA_000966675.3). NCBI lineage: Eukaryota > Viridiplantae > Streptophyta > Pinopsida > Pinales > Pinaceae > Picea > Picea glauca. Next base: position 505,916 of record JZKD02S1671762.1, read on the forward strand.
CCAAACAATTCCTCATCCGCAAACATATATATGGTTAGGGGTGATGCTTTAATAATGACTAGAGTGCACGACTATATTAAACCAAGCACCTCTGAGAAGGGTAAAGAAGATGAGATCCCATCTCTTCCTCTACATATTGAGAAGACGTTGGGTGAAACAATGACACACATTCCAAAGGGTGAATTTAAGAAAGCTTCTCACAACCCAAATGCAAGGGTCGCCCAGAATTACTCTGTGGTGGAAGATTTATCACAAACCCCTTGTGCGATGTCTGCTTTGGAAGTCCTCCAAAGCTGCCCTACTCAGAGGAAAGCCTTGTTAACTGATTTAGGCTCTATTGAGACTTGTAACCTGGGTACCATTATGTTATATACAACTGACTTAAAACCCTGTCTGCTTTATCACGTCGTGTTTCAGATAGTAGTGGCTCATCCCATGAAAACTTTTACACGGAATATCTTTCGCACGGTGGTCGACGAGGGCGCTTTGACTTGCATTATGTCATTAGCATGTTGGAAAGACATTGGTCAACCCGCTTTGTCTCCATCACCTACTCTCCTCACTGCGTTTGACCGTCGTTCTTTCCGACCACATGGCATCGTTCCTTCTTTCCCTGTGCAGTTAGGCGAGAAGACCGTGTGTGTTGAAGTAGAGGTAGTCGATGCCCCCCTTGACTATAATCTCTTGTTAGGTTGGAGTTGGACTTATTCTATGTAAGTTGTGGTTGCTATAATTTTTAGAGTCTTATTTTTTCCACATGAGGGTCGAATAGTGACCATCGATCAATTGTCCTTCTCTAGACCTGACCCAGCTTTGGGGGCATCCACGGTTCCCATGATTGATAATCCTCAAGCTAGTGTCGTTAACGTAGGAGTTGGTTTCTGCCCATCCTTGATGGGTACCTTCGATTACCCACCTCCTCATGACGATGTCAAGTTTATATCGAATCACCACAAGGCTGAGATTTTTCAAGTTTCATCGTTCCGCATGACTTACTTTATGGATCCGTGGATTCTTCCTTCCCCATCAGCCACGATGGATGATATAGGGCACTCTGGCATGTCCATGCCCTTGTCGGCCACTGAAGTAGCGTACTCTTTAGTCCATCAAGCTTCAGCTAACCCTAATCCGAATCCCACACAATAGTTGGATGCACTTCTAGAGCCTATTTGGGTTCAGGGTTCTCTCGCTAACAGAGATTCGTTAGACTTAGTCTTTCCTTTTGATGAAGCAATAATCGAAGAAATGACTAGTCCAGACAAACCTTGGGAAGATATTCATCATAGATCATATTTTCTCCCAAAGTTAAGCTGAATCAAAGCAGGAGAATTCACCGTGACTATGACTGGAGATAGGTCTTGTCATACTAATCCCTTAGCTACACACAAGATCTATGCTGAGGGTCATATGGCAACCATTGCTGAAATGATACCTATCAATATCTGCAAAACCCCTGGCATCATAGACAATGTTTTCTTCGGCGCATACAGCTCCCCCGAGGAGATGCCAGGCATCGACTCACAAAGAGACTATCATGAGCTAACTTTGTTGTTTTTCAAGCTCGCTTTGAGATCCAAAAGGAACATTCAGCGAGACTGCATTTATGCTTTTTGATCTCATCTGGATTAACTGAGAAAAGTAACCATTATGGAGTCTTCTTTAAGCCCTTTTCAGACTCCTTAAAGATGAAAAGATTGCCGAGTGACCTTGTTTCTTCACACTCATTAAATTGGTCCAGAAGAACGTTCCTTAAACGGGTCTCCTTTTAAGCCCTTTTCAGACCCTCTAAAAATGAAAATATTGTCGAGCGATCTTGTGACCTTTCGCTCTCGTTAAACTAAAATTTGAAGTCACGTCTGTCTGACGGTAGTTTACCCCTTTTTCAGTCCTGACGGTCAATTGTACGAACAAACGAACACTCTATTGAATTCCCCTTCTTTAGAAGAGTATCCTCAGGTATAATTTTATTCCTTTTTTGGGCCTGAGGGACTAAATTTACAAAAAAGAAACCCCCCCGGAGTCAATAGTTAAGATCTTTTTCATACTCCCTAAAATTGAAAATATCGCCGAGTGACCTTATTCTTTCACACTCATTAAAATGGTCCAGAAGAACATCCCTGATGGAGTCCATAGTTATGCTTTTTTCAGACTCCTTAAAAGTGAAAAAATAGCTGAGTGATATTGTCCTTTTCATACTCGTTAAAATGGTTTTGAATTAACGTCTAATCAGTGCTAGTTTATCCCGTTTTCGAACCGACTAGACTATTGTCGAAAAAGGTACCTCAATGGAGTTTCCTTTTATGATTTTTCAAACTCTCTAAATATGAAAAACCATCGAGCTTACCTTCTTTGGGCTCGTTAAACTTACATCGAAGGATGTTACCATTGTGTGTTCTATCAACCACATTTGCATACCTTACTCATCAGCCTTGTAACAATTTTCTTTTGCGTCTTAACACCTTTGGCCACTGGAGGATTTTTCCCGAGTATCATTTCCCTAGAACATCAATCTTGTCCTTGTGCCTAGAGCTTGTATGTTTGCAGTACTCGTTCCTCCATTGTAATGTAATATTCCTTTATTCTTTTTCAAAAATCATCAAAAAGAACAAGAAAACCAAATATACCCCAAAAAGAGGATGGGAAAAGTATTTTCTTTATTGGAAACATAATGAGTCACCCTTGGATGAAGCACATCTGTCTGTTTGATCATCAAACTATGGGATGTAGTACGACCTTAGGAATCTTTTTCTCACTATATAGAGTTGTGTCCTCCACCATTTGGTTACTCTTCCAAACATATGGAGAGTTTGTGTTGCCTCTTGCTTCATAGACTTATGATTAACATATATGCTACCTGAGTCTTATTACTTGTCATGCTATCATCCAAGGGAAGTTTGTCACTAAGCCTGAGTCGTCCCCTCTGTAATATGTCTCTTGTCCACATACCCGACCATCCTAAACGTCCAACCAAGTCTTTGTTCGAAATCACTGAAGCCTTCAGTCCGATCATCAAGATTATCAAGTCCATAACCGACGAGCCATCTAAGACCTTTGGGTAGTTCAGTCGTACACTCATATTACACTCCTACCTGAGTTTAGAAGATTTTGAAGTTGTTGCTCGAGATCTGAAGTACAACCATCAGGTCAAATCAGCTTCTGGGAGATGGATACTTTATATGTATATCTTTTAGATTTCGAGATGTAGCTCTGCTGTGTATTATTCGCGGCTACTCTTTATAGTTATTTGACATGGATCTACATTGTATTTGATTGGTAGCCATGGTTCTATTTTATCTCGAGCATGGGTATGCCCGCCTCGGTGAGACATTTGTTATTTTGCAGACGACACCTCCTGATTCCTGATTCCTGGGCTCACTCATTCAACATATCAGTACAGATTGGTAATGTATTTTGGCCATCAAATGCTCTTCTAACCTCACACATTAGAGGGCATCTATTATAACCCTAAATTGCACCACACATGCTTACCTGGCATCAGGCCAACTCATATCCCTTCATTGCCAAAACACCTGCTGAAAAACCTCTTTGAAAATCCTATTGGGTCAAGGTACACGCGCCCTAACCCACTACTGCACGTGGGTGAATGCTGGCATGCCTACTACAGCCCGTGTTTACCTAAAAAAACACAAAAATAGGAAAGTTTCCGATGGGACAAAAAGCTATGGTTTAGTTAATTGAAACTCCCGGCCATGCATGGCCGAGAGTTCGTCCAAAACCCTAGCTCCTTCTAGACTATAAAAGAAGGGGTAGGGGTACTATATGGGAGAGGAAAATTATAGCGAAGAAACTCTACCCATTTTCCAAATCCATTTGTCCCAACCCTTTAGCCTTTCCTCGAGCCTAAGGAGAATTAATGCAAAGTAGTTGGAAAACAAAAGAAGAGGAGGAGCCTAGGATCAAGATCAAGGAGCGGTGGCCGATCTCAACTTTGATTGTAAGTTGATTCATTTTGAAAATAATAAAAGAATGATTTTCCTGTCCCAATGCATGAGTTATCTATGATTTGTGTAATTTATGCTTAATTTCTAACCCTCAAGTAGAAAAGTAGCATGCATGCATAGTGTTTTGTCTTAATTGCAGGTTAACTTTGGAAGGAGCAGCGCAAGTAAGTGGGCAAAGAGCAACGAAGGATCTACACCAAACATCAGTAAAAAGGTTAGTAGTTCCTTTCCATGCATGTATCGTGAAAGAGGGGTTTAGGTTTTGGGTGGTAGGTTAAAAATTCATTTCTTTACAGTCAAAATCTGCATGCAAGTCTGACCCTAGTTTGCTAGTCTGTAGGGTATTTTTCCCAACAACAATACCAGGAAGAGAGGAAAAGAGATAATCTCTCTAAACTTGAATTTTTTGGATTTGATCCCAAAAGTAAATAAGCCCACAAATTTTGGTGACTATAGACATATATCACTCTGTAACCTTTGCTACAAACTGATAGCAAATGTTATTGCTAATAGAGTAAAACCTATCATTTCCCAGTGTCTGTCGGGTGAACAACTGGGATTTTTAAAAGGTAGATAGATTTTGGATGCCATTAGCATGGCTCAATAATGTTTGCATAGTATAAAAATGAAAAATATGATGGCAATAATTTTGAAGTTGGATCTAAAGAAATCATAAGACTGTGTAAATTGGGATTTCTTAAGATTGATTATAATACAAACAAGTTTTGGCATTCCTACTACAAATTGGATTATGAGCTACATGGTCAGTACTTCATTTGTTGTTCTAATAAATGGAGAGACTTCTTCCTTTTTCCAGAGTGGAAGAGGACTAAGGCAAGGGTTCCCATTATCTTCATTGTTGTTTAGTTTAGTTATGGAGAGTCTTATCCTATTGCTAAATAAAGGACATACCAAAGGAATTCTAACCGGGGCGAAAGTCTCCAGGATTGTTAAGATACTCCATCTCTTATTTGTGGATGATATTCTTATTATGACCAAGGCTTCATTATAGGAATGGAAGGAGATAATAAATATCTTAAAACTGCTTTGCAATGCTACGAGCCTAAAATAAAATATGTCTAAGTCTACTTTTCATCATTCTAGTCTCCAAGGGGAGTTATTACATAAGTTTTAAAAAGTCTATTCCTACAATTTTGTTGATCACGCTGAAGGATTCAAATATCTGGGATATTTTATAAAAGCTGGAAAATATAAGATTGAAGAATGGAGATGGATTTTAGCAAAATTCAAAAAGAGAATTAGTCATTGGTGTAATAGATGGTTACCTCTCGGAGGGCGTTACATTATTATCAAAGTTGTGCTGGAAACTCAAACAGTGTATTGGATGACACTAGTTGCTATACCATTCCCTGTACTCAATAACATCAGACAATTAATTTACAATTTCCTTTGGTCGGGTTGTAGTGCAAAACAACATCTCCATTTGTGTAGTTGGGAGTTGATTTCCAGATCAAAGTTCCTTGGTGGTTGGGGATTAAGGAATATTTATCTTTTTAATAGATATTTGGCAACAAACTGCCTGTGAAGAGTGTTGACAAAGGATGAAATTTGGCATAGGGTAATAAAATAAAAATACCTACCTTTTATTTCAATTCCTACTTGGTTCAGAATGACTACTATTGGCTCGTCCCCAGCTTCATAGACTTGGAAAAATATTTTAAAATATTTACATATTATTACTCACTGGTTAAGTTGGAATCTTGGGTGTGGACATTCAATTTTAATTGGGAAAGAGTGGATTATGGGATTAGGGAACTCCTCCTCTATCTCTCAAGAACTCCTAAATGCATTAGAATGAAAAAACATAAGATATCTCTATCATGCTAGAGGTATAAACAGGACAGGGGTTATAGCACAGGCAATGCAAGACCTGATATACTTCCTGACCTCCTGTCGAAGTTTTGACCAGTAGAAATATTTATGTAGCATCACCACTATATTTTCAATGCCAAAGTGTACTTCCACCTGACTATAGTGGTCTTCCCAGATCATCTTCGCTCACTCACTTGATGGAACACAGATATGGCCCAAACGACACAACAACCCATCCTGAAGATGGAAATTATTGAAAACTGCGTTTGCACCCAACATTTGGTAGGTGGTAGTGAAGTCAGGGTCTGTCTCATAGAGTTGGGGCCATCCAAATGTCTCATGGACGCAAGAGTCTAGTACCGTGGTGAGTGCCGCGACTGGTGGTATGTTGAGGCAATCAACAACACAATTGGTGCTTCTTGTTTTATACTTGATGTTGAGGTGGAATTGCTGCAAGTATGTGGACCACTTTTGATGGTGGTCATTCTATAATTTTTCCTATGTTTGCATGAACTACAATGGCTTATGATCAGTGTGGATGACTGTCTCCTTCCCAAGAATGTAATGTCTCCACTGGAGGCAGGCTTGTACAATGGAGTACATTTCCTTGTCATAAGTAGGGTACTTACAGACAGTATCTGACAGTGTCTCACTATGATAGGCCATGGGGTGGCCATGATGAGTGAGAACGGTGCCCACAACATAGTTTGAAGCATCTATCTCAATTTCAAAGGGATGTTGTAGGTCTGGTAGTGAAAGTACTGGGGCTAAGCACAAGCGCTGCTTCAAATCATCAAATGCTTTTTGTTGGGACCGGCCCCATGCAAATTTCACCTTGCCACCACCCCTATTTATTTGGATGAGGGCCCATGCAATATGGGAGAATAAAAACATGAACATGTGGTAGAAATTAGCAAGGCCCAAGAAGCTTTGAAGCTCAGTGAGTGTTGTTGGGGCTGGCCAGTCACAGATGACTTGGATCTTGGCTAGATCCACATGTACGCCATGCTGATCAATGATGTATCCTAGGCAATGGACCTTGTCCATGCCGAAGGAGAATTTTTCCAAGTTGGCGTATAGATTGTGCTACCGCAGGGTGAGCAGAACTTGTTAAGTATGCTGCATGTGTTCAACCCAAGTGTTGTTGTAAATTAGAATTTCACCCAGATACACCACTACAAAAGTATTGGTGAATGGTCATAGGATATCATCCATCATCCTCATGAAAGTGGCTGGAGCATTTGTCAAATGAAAGGGCATGACCAACCATTCAAAAAGGCCTTCCTTTGACTTGAAGGCAGTCTTCCATACATATGTCTATTCTATCGAGACCTGGTGGTAGCCATGTTATCCCCGTTTTCTAGGGATAACTAGGAGATCATGTCTCGAGGCCCACAGGTCCTAGACATGGAGTACCGAGAGTAGGATTGACCTGAGCATGGATCTGGAGGGCCCATCCTTCTTCTTCTTCGCCATAATTGTCCTGTAAGCAGCAACAACTTCCATCACCATCGGCTTGGACTTGCATCAGATAAGACTCTTGCTCCATGAGGTAATTGGTCCAAGGTATGATGGTATGTGTCATGTTTGATCGTTATAAACTTCTTATATATGCATCAGGTTCCTTACATTTCTGATAATTGCATGGATATTACACTAATCCACTTGACCATTGTTGGGGGGATTAACGGGGTGACCTAACAATCTTGTACTCATGGGTTTTGGTTAGCCACCAGGGGGGATTTGCAGATCCATTGTCTGCTCCCACCATTCTATCATTTTACATCTTATATCCCATACATCCATCCCATTCCCCTAGTCCAACCATTAGGATGACCTTTTGAGGGTTACACTTTGTCCTGTGGGAAGAAGGGGCTAAAGGCCCAAGGGGTAAAAGCATTTGGTAAAATATAAAAGCCATAGGAAATGAAACCTAGAGACGCTTCACCCAGGGATCCCCAAGAAGGCAATAAACGGCCTCTCGATAAGAAACAAAAGGGACCCTAAGAAAAATAACAAAAAACAAGACCTAACCAAGAGGATGGGAGGTCTCATCATGAGCCATCCCATTATGTTCATAGGTATCTAGCAGTATGACATTGCCATTATCTGGTCACCACACTAGGGCAATGACCTTTGGTTGCATGGACAAAGGAAAGGGGGTCTCATCATGAGCCAGCCTTATCATTTATGCAAAAATACCGGTGGGTAAGACTGTCACCTCTAGTCACCACATCAAGGCAGTGTCCAATGGTCAGACCTTAAAGTAAAAAAGAAAGAAAAGCAATAAACAAAGAAAAAAGTCAATAAAGGGGCTTGGAAAAAGTGCATCCATGACGGGTACAACTCTCCTCCTGCAAAGGCACCCACATACAACACCTCCCCCTGGTCTTACTATGACTGGACATCCTTGGACCATATCACTTCATGAACATGGCTTGAATGATCTTTTTTGGAAACATTCCTCTTCTTGTGGATATCAGCCCAATAGGTTGTCTTGTCTATTTCTTCAACTTTGTATAGTAGATCAGTGTAATGTCTTTGAGCTATTAGATGATATGCTAGGGATTTTATGCATGTATTTGATAAATTTAATGATGAAACATGATTAATATTGCTACGATCCCGAGGACTGATGAGCCCATGGAGGGAATAGTTTTTGATGTGCAGGACCATACCCAATGGACAGGTACCAGTGGATCGATACACATGGGGATATGGTTAGCTTAGACCTCCATGGGGCTGAAGATCCCATCAGATGGTTGCTGGGATGGCAGAGATAGGACAACTTTGTGACGAACCACTGCATGATAAGAAAGAAGGACGTTCCACCTAGGACACTTTGGCAGAGCCTGGCCTAGGGGGGATCACCCATTGCAGATGGGACATTTTCTTTTGATGGACAGGATGTCACCTGAGAGAGATGGATGTTTTCTGGAGCATGTGGTAGGGTGCTGAGGCCATTTGGCATGTGTGGCAACTTGGAGGAGCCCTAGAAGGGCCAATGTTTGGTTTTTTGGATGATGTGCTTGCCTAAAAAGGGCCAACGTCTCCCTCAGAAGGGCTTGACGTCCCTCTTTTAGCTCATTTTATGAAATTTTTTTGGCAATTAATGAAAAAACAGTGTAAATCTTATTGTCAGCCTTGTCGGTTGTTTTAATGACCTAAATTTTAATTCAATGGTCATGGATTGGTATAAATAGAGGATGTTTTTCCTCATTGTAAAGAGGACATAACTCACTCTCTTTGATAGATCAACTTTTAGTCTTTGTCTTGGTATTTTTGCTCTTGGAAGTGAGGCACAACTCTTATTGGAGGATTATTCTTGGCATGTATAGTGTTTCTCTCATTGGAAGGTTTACAACTAGGTTTTGATGATGCATTCTTCATGATGTGTAAGTGAATTTCTCATAAAAAACTTCTTAAATGAATGGTTGTAGGTTTAATCTCTTACATTTGCTATTATATTGCTATTATATTGCTGAATCTTGAAACCCTAGGTAGCAAGCACACAAGTAGGTCCTTTCTATATGTCCCCATGCTTGAGAAATTTGTTTTAGCCATTGATTAAGAAAGATATAGCCTAGCCATTGCTACACTTATCATCTTTTTTTCTGAGTTAGCATTAAAATATAGATTGGAGAAAGGTGACGTCCTAGGCCTAGTTAATTCTACACCTAGGGTTTTAACCTTCTAGGGTTTGAAGAGCCTTGCTCTTGCAACACTTTTCTCCCTTAGATTTTTATTTTGAAGCTAGCCATTTTGCCAAGAATATTTAGAGAAAGAGGAAGGAGCATGAGGCCTTGCTTAAGAAACACCGGAATGAGCCTCCTTCCCTTAGGGTTTTGATTCTAGGGCCCTGCCATTGCAACACCATAGGACCTAACCTTCTAGTCTTTAAATTTTGATCCTCCTGAGATTTTGCCCTTACTTATGACTCCATTTTACCCTAAGGAACTGGTTTTCTCTCCAATGTTGAGCTTGTTCATCTTTCAATCTTTCAAATTTTGAAACCCTAACTAACCCTAACGCACTAACTAGGGACGACGTCATACCTGATGCAACAACCCTTCTAACCTAGCAATAAATGATTATGTCATGCCTTATTTGAGTTTTGGTTGATAGAAAACATTGTTGGCTTGGTCATCTTGTGATAGACATTGATAAATTGATGATATTCATTGACTAATTAGAAAAACGTTGACCTTCTTTGTCTATTATACTAACCCTAAAGGAAGCTGATGTCATCTCTAGGATATTGACGCAACAACTTCTTGTATATGAGTAATTGATGACATTTAATGAATTGATTTAATTCAAGGATTGATTATTTTCATTAGATGCTATATTGTTCCAGTGTTTATTGACAAGTAACATTATATAGCTATTGTCATTATTGCAATCATTGACTTCGTCAATAATTACTGTTGTATAATCTCATATACATTAAATTCTGATGGTCATTGATTTATGAAGTATTAACCACTATTGCATGTACTAGTTTCATTGTTGTCTTGTCTCGCAAGAAGGTGCCTTTTATGTGGTTATTCTTTACTTGACTATCTTCTGGGCAGTGATTTGTGAAGGGGAAACTTGCCTTATTCCTTTGAGCCTTTTCCTTTCAAACCCCAGATTGACAGGGACATCTCCCTTGGGCTTAGCCACCCTAAATAGAAAGGACCTCCCCATTGTGGTGACATTGGGTGGGGCAGATCCCTGTTACACCAGTTTGACCCTTATCCTCTATCCTATGACCTAAAATACAAACTGAGCGATAACAAGCCACACTTCAGATCAATCTTACCAAAGTATTTGTTCCCCATGAGTTGATAAAGGAGGTCTTCGATTCAGGGAATCAAGTATCGGTTTCTGATTGTGATTTTAGTCAGATCTCGTTAATCGATACAGAGTCATCAGGTTCCATCTTTCTTTTGTACCAGCACGATTGGGATCCTACAAGGTGATGAGCTAGGACTGATGTGCCCCTTGTGGAGAAGTTCTTATATCTATCTCTTGATCTCCTCATTCTCTAACAAAGAGCGATGATAGAATGGCCCATTTTGAAGTGGTGCACCAGGGGTTAGATCGATGGGGTTCTTGACTTGGTAGTGCAGAGGTACCCCTGTCGGTGAGGAGAATATATCCGAGTATTCTTCCATGACCTTATCTACTTGCTTCTGTTGTGTGGAGAGGTTGGCTGCAGAGACCCTAGATGTCGCTGTGATCTTTCTCTTATTCTGAGAGAGAATCATGAATAAGACAAAATTCCCCATCTGAGAGATGACCTTCCTGCATTGCTTAGCAGAGATCAAGGAAATAACACTAGGTGGGACTGCCTTGGGTATCCTGTACAATTTCCTATTCAAAGTAATAACAACAGTATGATGCCTAGACTCATATAAACCATGATGTTTCCATAAATAAGGTTGGCCCAAAATAACATCACAAACTTTGAGAGGAGAAACATCACATAATACCTCATCTTTGAAGGGCTTGATGTCGTATGACAGTCAGCACTATTGGCTGAGATGGATATCGCCTCCTTGGCAGAGCCATCTAATGGAGTAGGTTTGTGGGTGTGGAATTGTTGGTAGGGAGAGCCGCTTGATGATCTCTACTAAGATGAGGTTCTTATGGCTACTGCTATCAACAATGAAGTGTAGTGGGGTGCCTTTTATCCACAACTATGAATGAAAGAGGCGCTCTCCTTCTTTTGGCTCATTTGGTTCACCAGGCTAGAGCTTGGTGGTAGCAACAATGGCACTAGGTTCCATGTCAATTATTTGTCTTCCCCTTTCTTGTTCTGGCTCATATTTAGAATCCGCATCTAATTCAGAGGCTTTCACTTTGGCCACCAATGACTGCTTTGAGTGACAGTCAACAGTGTTATGCCAAGGGCTCTTATGGAAGTCACACCACTTCCAGGTATCTTTCTTTGTCTTTCTGGTGTCCTTCTTTGCTTTTGTCTTGGACTAGTTGTCTTGATACTATCCATATTTGCTCTGTCCTTTGTTCTTTGGGTTGGGGCCGCCCTTTCCTGGCTTTTGTTGTGAGGGTTTCCCAAGCCCAAATTTCCACGTCTTTTGTTTGATATTCTGCTCAATTTTGACGGCATATCGGTAGGTCATGCCCAAGGATGAGATGTCCAAAAATTCCATTTTGGTATGGATGTATATATGCAGAGCACCACGATACTTGAAAACTAGATGTCGCTTCGAATCTTTGATGCCCAACTTGGTGTGCACGGTATGGAAGATATTTGTGAAATCGGGCACTGCTTGGTCTCTTTCTTGCCGCAGTGTGGTCCATTTGGTATACAGGTCATCATAACTTCTGACAGGATAGTACTGTTCCTTAATAACATCTTTGAAGTATTCCCAGGTGGCCATGACTGAAAATAATGAGGTTTCCTCTATTTACTTTTTCTCATAGAAATTTTCCCACCAATCTTTGACATGGGGAACAACTTTGAGGAGCGCAAAAGTAATCTTTTCTCTATTCAAAAAGTTATGGACAGAAAAATACCTTTCTAGTAGATTCAACCACTTCTTTACAACATCTGCGTCTATATGACCTTTAAATATAAGGATATTGAAGTTTATTTTTACCTTGAAGGGGGAAACACCTCCATTCAAAGAAGATGTGTCGCATGTTGGTAGGCATCGAACGATTTGTGCGAAACTATCCATCATCGCCTTCCTTTGTTGCTTGAGGGATTCCTCAATCAACAACTTGAAAGGATCTCCTCTCCCGTCATCTTTATTTTCTCCTACCATGAGAGGTCGCTTGGGCATGTGAGAGCTTCTATCCTTAAGAGAAACAAGCTGGAGACCCAAATCTTTGTACTCTGACCTTATTGGGGACATGCATTAAGACGACAAGGAGAAGATCGCTCTGATACCACTGATCCATATTTTATTAGCATAACGAAATGAATACAGATTATTAATAGGTTCTTAACACAAAATAAAAGAGATACAGTAAAACTGGTTTTCTATTCAATAATGAAATAAGTTGAAACTGTAAAATGCAGTGGAAACAAGCTTGCTGGAATGGTGGCGGCTTATCTTTGAGAAGAGATGTGACGGCTGCACGCATTCGTAAGAAGAACATTACAATGAGGATCTGAAGGCATTTTTACAATAAAAAAGAATGAAAAAAACTATAGACATCCAAAAACCTAACCCTAGGAGATGAAGCGCCAAAAGTCGTGTGGGCCCCATTTGGGTAAGTTAGTACATCAACTTCCCGGGGTCGTAACTTTTGCATATGATCTTTGTTTTAGGCGTGTGATAGCATGTTGGAAAAGTATCATCGAGGAGATTCATTTTGGGTGACTCAATCATTCCTTTGGCTATCATTGAGGAATTGGATCTCGAAAAACCTTCATTTAGGCCCTCAAAATGGCCCCAGAAGTTAAAACTGCTAAAAATACTAAATTGCCAAAATTGTCAGAAAATTGTTTTGAGCCACTTGGAAAAGGTGGGTGGCCACTGATATCCATTTGGATCAATACCAATCCAGATTTTATGAGAAGAAAAAAATTAATACAAATTATTAACATGTGCTTAACACAAAATAACAGAGATACAGTAAAACTGGTTTTCTATTCAATAATGAAATAAGCTGAAACTATAAAATGCAGCGGAAACAAGCTTGGTGGAATGGTGGCGGCTATCTCTAAGAAGATGTGTGACGGTTTCACGTATTCACAAGAAGAAAATTAAAATGAGGCTCTGAAGGCCTTTTTACAATAAACAATAATGCCAAAAACCCTAGACATCCAAAAACCTAACCTTAGGAGATGAAGTGCCAAAAGTCATGTGGGCCCCATTTGGGTAAGTTAGTACATCAACTTCCTGGGGTCGTAACGTTTGCATACGATCTCCATTTTAGGTGTGTGATAGCCCGTTGGAAAGGTATCATTGAGGAGATTCATTTTGGAGTCTCAAACATTCCTTCATATATTTTTTAGGAACTTGATCCCGAAAAACCTTCATTTAGGCCCTCAAAATGGCCCCAGAAGTTAAAATTGCTAAAAATAGTAAATTGCCAAAATTGTTAGAAAAATGTTTTGAGCCAGTTGGAAAAGGTGGGTGGCCTCCAATATCCATATGGATCATTATAACTATAGAGTGGAAATACAATGCCGAACTAGACCTTTCGGGAGTTTTGGCAAAGGAATGGGACTTATTTTGGACAAGTGGAGACAAATTTGGTATACTATCAGTAAAAGAAATTTATTTTTCCTTAGAATTTTTTTTTTGGAAACAACCCATTGGTGGTTGGAGGAGGAATATGTGGTCCTGGGAATTTGCATTAAAAATTAGACTCTTCACTTGGTTGGTTGTGGAAAATAAAATATTAACTTGGGATAACTTACAAAAAAAGGTTAGGAAGGACGAAATATTTTTCATTTTTGTTCAAGAGACTCAAAAAATATATCACATCTATTGGTCAATTGTAACTTTACTCAAAAATTATAACAAAGGATAAAATGTGGGATTAATATAAAATCTTCTTGGGAAGGTAATAATTTAAATGTATGTTTTGACAGTTGGGTAAAAAAGGAGCGGGATTTCATTACCCTTCCCTCCTTGGTTTTTTGGTTTGTTTGGTTGGAGAGAAATATGAAATTTTTGAACATGGAAACCCAAGCATACATTCAATTGTCATTAAGTCACTGCGAAAAGTGGATAGAGACATAAGATCTCAGAAAGTGTACATCCCTAGAATTATCTAGATTCCCAATCAAGCACTTCCTACAATTGGATGGTTTGATGGTGTAGTAAAAATAAATGGATTATAGAGTGGGGCAGAGGGAGTGGTTAAACATTTTGACAAAACTGTTTACAAATGGACTATCAATTGTGGTCCAGACACCAACACAATGGGTGAATTACTAGGTGTTTGGGAGACCCTAATATTGGCTAGTCATTTGGATATTGATGATCTTCGGGTCTATGGAGACTCAAAAATAGTAATTGATTGGATGAACTACAGAGGAAATTTACAGGTCATCTATTTAGCGGGACGAAAGGATAGAATTAGAGAACTTACCAATTCATTAAGTACTATAAACTTCTCTCACATTTATTGGGAACATAATTGGGAGGAAGATACACTATCCAATAAGGATTTACATAATTCGGAAGGGAAGATAATATATAACAAATGGATAGATGGAAATGAGGGTCCTTCTCTGTTTATACAACTATTTTAACATGTTTTTATTCCAAATGTTTTTGTAGAATATGCTAAATCTCCCATAGAGAAAGGCGATAGATACTTTTTTTTCTTTCATTTAGTATTTGAACAGTTTGAGAAAGAAACGATTATTGTTTATTTTATAAGTTTTGTGGATGTTCAGGAGGGATGAAATCTAAGAAAAGTTATGAACCTTTTTGTAATTACCTGGAAAGGTTTTTTTTTGGCCATGAGCATACTATTATGTTTAATATAATGAAAAATTTTCTGTTGGAAAAAAAAAACTCATAAAACCCTCAAGATATACTTGTGTACATACATGCTTTGATGGAGTAATACAATTCTTGTTTGGAGTAAACTTAATTTTTAATTTTTTTTCATTAACATTTTTTAACAAAAAAATGTTAAATTATAAATATAAATCCATAGATTTTAAATATGTATTGTTTTTATTCTTTTTTAAATT
>JZKD02S1671762.1:521433-533210 GCA_000966675.3 Picea glauca
ACACACACACACACACACACACACACACACACACACACAAATTTTATAAATTACTATTTTTTTCCTATATAGAATTTAATATTTTCTCAATAAGAAAGATCGTGTTTTTGAACGGGAATAATACTTCTCTATGGTTTTGAACGAGAATAATATTTCTTTGTGGTTTTGAATAGGAATAATACAAGTTTTGAATGGGAATAATATTTCTCTGCGGTTTTGAACAGGGATAATACTTCTCTGTTGTTTTGAAGGAGATATTTCATTTCTAAGATTATATATTTGTAGTTTTGAATGAGAATAATGCTTCTCTTTGGTTTTTACCTTTTTTACCTAGAATAATCTTTGTAGTTTCTCTATAACTTCTGTGTCATTTTCATAAATTGTTTTTGGCTTCTTCAACCGATTGAGTAATTGGACATGTGAAATGGGGTGAGTCACTTTTTACTTTGATTCAATTTTAATTTAAAATATATTTATAATCTATTAACTTAAAGATATTTAAATAAATTTTATTTATTTATTATTTTAAGTTTCATAAGTAAAAGTTGATTTGAGAGATAAATTCAATCCAAAATAACAATTGTTACGTTTTTTTTCTCTTCTATTCAATATGAGCACTCCACCACCTATTCCAAAAAACCATCCTAACAGGGCAAGCCCCCCCAAAATCACCCTAGAGATCCTTTACGATTATATGGAATTAGTAGAAAAAAGAAGAGAAGAGAGAGATGCCAAAATCCAAATAGAGTTAGAAACATTAGAAAAAATGAGTGAAGAAAGAGACGTAAAACTCCAAATAGATATAGAGGCAATGATTAATAAAAGAATTATAGATACCATTCAAACTCAAACATAGGATAGATTCTTAGGGTTCAAGAGTGAATTGCAAACAATAAAGGATAGGATTCAAGAAATGGAAAAACATAAATAATCAACCCAAGAAGGAGAGGTTGAAGAAAATCACAACTTGAGAGATAGGATTAAAGAGCTAGAAGATGAACTAACTGACAATTTGACCCTCAGTAATATGGAAAACAAATTGGATATCAAACCCATCAAAGAGGAAATGAATAAGCTAATCGAACTGCACCATGAGTGTAACAAAAGATCCTTGAACCGCATAATTTTTGGTATAAAATAACAACAAGAGGAGGATACACTAGCAATAGTAAAAGAAGAATTAAATAATAAATCAAAAATTGATACAAATTACCTCATAGAAGCAAAGAACCCAGGAAAAATAATTGATCACAAAGATAGGTTGATGTGTGTAAAATTAAGTTGTATTGACCGTAAATATAGCATACTTAGTAAATCTTTGAGCTTAAAAGGGTCAGGAATATTTATAAATGAAGACCTCATTCCAAAAGACCAAGTTAAATTAAGGAAGGAAGTTCAAAGGGTAAAAAAAGCCAAGAAATAAGGAAAATGGACAATAATTAGAAATCGAAAAACTATTGTTAGGGATAGAGACCAGAAGGATAATAATAAATAGGAATTTGGGACACTCGAGATCCTTTTTTGGAACTGTCATGGCTTCCATGGAACAAAGGTCATATAATAAGTTGGATCTCGAGAAGGGATGATTTTAGGGGATAAATTTCACGCATGGGCTAATTTCCATGGTTTTTCCAAAAACGAGATTCACTTTTTTTAAATGATTCGCCCAAATTCTATAGGGTAAAATTATTTTACCTTAAAAATTGCCAAAATTTTATCAAAGCTATATAAAATCCTTAGAAATTTGAATATTTTTACAAAAATTTAGCCAATAATTTATAGTTGGCATATGAAGGATTAGTAAGACTCGCCAAGGTTTCTACATTTTAAAATAAATTTCCATCCTTAAAATCATTTCTGATCCCGAGTGACATTGATATTATCTGTCTAGTTGAAACTTGGGATCATGAGGAGTCTAAGGTCCCTAACATAGAACGATTTGTCTTGTGGTCGGCATGGAACAAAAAAACCCACCGTAGAGGGATAGGATGCATAGATTGTTATATTAGAAAGAAAAAATTTCCTCACATTCAACTTCATAAGATTAACCCTCTCAAACAATACATTTGGATAGAAATTTTAGATCCCAATGCTAAGAATATGTATATAGCAATTTCCTATTTTGCACCTATTAATTCTACATTTTTTAATAAAAAAAATCTAGATAAAAATTGTCCCCATAATAATTTAGAACAAGATATTTATAGTCTAGAAAATGAAGGTAATATCCTCCTGCTAGGAGACTTTAATGCTAGGACTGCAACTAAACAAGCTACTCTTTTAAGTAATGACTCCAAACATAATCCTTAATGGCTAGATGAGGACCTTGTTTTATATAACATTTACAAAAGAAGCTTTGAAGACCTAATTGAGAATTTGTTTGGTATTGATTTGGTCAAGCTCTGCAACTCTCAAGACCTAATACTTTTCAATGGAGTAATGAAGTGACCAAACTCCAACCAAATGACTTGTATTCATGGGATAGGTAGTAGTGTTGTAGATTATGTGATATCTAATATCCCCATTTCCAACCAAATAAAAACTTTTGACCTTTTAAATGACCTTGAGCCAGACTCTGATCATAAACATTTAACCCTAACTCTAAACATTTCCATGCATATGGGCACCATTGAAGAGGATTCTCATAATCAAAGGAATTTGTGCTTTGACAAAAGTAAAGTTGACAATTTATTAAAGGATTTAAATATTAAATTAAATCTCCTAACTTATAAGGACAAAATTGAATAAATCTATCATAATTTTACAAATACCCTTTCCACTTATATTAACAAGTTTTCTTTTGAGGTGTCCTATAAAAAGATTAATAGAAAAACCAACCCTTGGTATGATAAAGAGTGTAAAAGTGATAGGAAATCCATTAGGGATGCTTCTAATGATCCCTTAAAACTTGATAGATCAATACATACAAAGCCCTAATTAAAAGGAAAAAAAGGTACTATATCAATAAAAGGCAAGATAAACTTTCACAACTATATAAGTTGTATCCTAAGAAGTTCTGGAGCCAAATTCTAAAATGCAATACTAAAGAAAATAATAGGATTCCCTTAAGGGACTGTAATTCCTACCTTAAAAGTATTTACAAGTTCCCTAATTCCATGGACACCATTCCTATTGTCCCTACAAAGGAAGAAGTTTTTTCTTTATATGACATAGAGTTCGGGGTTAAGAGGCTTGCAAATGGGAAAGATACAGATATTTAAGGCTACCAAGATGAAAATTTTAAAATCGGAGGGCCAATCCTTATCCCTCACATACACAAGTTGTTCAATTTAGTAATCAAGTAGGGCTTCCCTAAACCCTGGACATAAAACCTCATTGTTCCTATTTTTAAAAATGGGGATAGAAACATTCCCTCTAATTATAGGACCATTATGATTAGCCCTATTTTAGCCAAGATTTATGGAATTGTTTTGGAAAAGAAGATTAGCCTTTGGCTAGAAATTCAAGGTAAAAGAGCTAAAGGCCAGATTGAGTTTAGGAGATATCATTCAACCGTGGACCATCTTGTTACCTTTAGGATCATTGCAGAGGAGTTCTGTAATAATAAAACCAATCTTTTTAGTTGTTTTGTTGACTTTAGAAAATATTTTGACATGGTTCTTAGGAAAAACCTTTGGAATAGGTTGGAAGAGATAAAAGTGCCTCTCTAGTTGAGGGCTACTACAATAAGGATGCATGAGAATGTTATTTCTAAGTTTAAAAAACTGAGGGCTGGTCAAAAGAGATTAACTGCAATATCGGAGTCAAACAAGGTTGTCTTCTTGTCCCCTATCGTTTTTGGCATTTACATTGACAAGTTAGAAGATTGCTTGGAACACGTAGGTTGTGTCAGACATACTCTCACTGGTATAGTCATCAATCTTCTTCTTTATGCTGATGATATTGTTCTTATGGAAAGGAGTCCCCGTGATATTGAAAACCAACTAAGAATCCTCAAGACTTTTTTCTCTAATATGGTATGGCTGTTAATATTAATAAGACTAAGGTCATAATTATTAAATCCAATAAGATCCCTTATGATACCTTCGTATATGAGAACAACACCTTGGAGGAAGTGACTTCATACAAATATCTTGGAATTGATATTCACCACAAGCTCAATTGGAATTATATCATTGAGAAAAGGATTATTGGGGGATGGAAAGATTAGTATGGGCTTGAAAACAATTGTAAATTAACTGATCTTTGGAGTTGGGATACGAAGAAACTCCTATTTGAGACTCTTGGTACAACTATTATTATTTATGGATGTGAAGTCTGAGGTCGTAATATCTCTGGTGAATCCTAGAGAAAGATAGAGAAAATACAAAAGAATTTATAACCTGTAATCTCAAAATTAAAGGAAATACACCCTATCCCATCCTCCTCTTAGAAAAAAGCCTCTCCCCCATTGAGAGCATGGCTATGACTAGATACCTAATGTATAAGAACAAGTTAAACAACATGGAAGACAAGAGGCTTCCTAAAATTTCTTCAAAATCGAGTCATAACCACCATCGACTCAAGCGAGTATGGCATAAAGATTCTCGGTCTTGGATAAACTGTTGGGGAATCATGGAAGACACCATATTGTAGAATAAAGATACTATTAAAAACAACGTCAAATCAAAATTTAAGGAGAAAATGTGGTGTGATAAAGAGTTAGAGGAAAAAACAAAATTAAGGTATTATATGGATGTAATCAACCATAATCTAGAAGATAAAAATTATCTATCTGTTTTTCCAAGTGTAAAGAAAAAAATAAGCATTTCTAAGATAAGAACAAATTATCACAAGATCCATAGTGAAATTGGGCGTTGGTCAATTCCTAAAATGGCAGGAGATGAAAGAGTGTGTCATCTTTGTGACACTAAGAAGGTTGAAGATGAAAATCACTTTCTCTTAGATTGTCCAGCCTATACCCATATTAGATCTCATTTTCAAAATATTTTTCACACTACCAACCTTCCTAACCTCTTAACTCAACAAAAGTATGGTGATATTGGAAATCTTCTCTTAATGATTTTCGCGCACAGAAACAAAATTCTAAAGAATCACAAGTAATCACTTACCCTCTTAAGGTCCGATAGACCAATTCAGTTTTAGTGGACGTTAAGCATCATCATCATCATGACATTTTGGTAATAATTTTGAAATATATATATATATATATATATATAAATTTGTAATTTTTTTAATAACTTTTTTTTAATATTTTGATTAACAATTTTGATTTTTTTTTAAGAAAAAAACATAATTTTTTTTATTACAATATAAAATCACCTTATAAAAAATTAAAATTTTCTTTTATCTTCACATTCCCTTCAAAGGGGTTTTTAAAACTAAAATTAAACATTTATTTTGTTTTTTTTTTTAAATCGATCACAAAACGAAGGGTTAAAAGTGAAGTAAATATAACATAATCACATTCCATCATCTAGGTTTTCAAGATTTATTTTGATTTCCCAAAAAAGGTCCTCACAAAAAGTTAAAAATGACACATAGAAATGAATGAATGGTTGTTCTTGGTTTTCAAGTTTTCAAGTTTTATTTTGATTTCCCAAAAAATCCCTCACAAAAGGTTAGAAATGACACTCATAGAAATGAATGAATGTTTGGTCTCTTTTTTTTTTCCATAGAAAATTTTTCTTTATATTATATTATAATATAAATTGGTATTTTACAGATAACTATCATCAAAAAAAAGTCTAGATACATCCAAAAGAAGCCCCATATGTACCCAAAGTGAACCCCTCCCCTGACAACCAGTCAACAAAAAAACCCCAGCCTGTGTTGGAATCTCGATACATGGCTAATGAAAGCCTCCACATAAGATATACCTAGAATAGAAACTATCAAAACACTGCCCTAAAAAAAACCATAGTCTCATTGATGATCCACACACTAAGCTCCCAAAAACAATATTGATCAAACATCAATACTTCTAGAAAAGGTCTAAAGACAAATGAGGACCCTCATGGTCCTCTTCACATTGATAATAGACAATTTTCCTGGGAGCCTTGTGGAGCACCTATTTTGAGAGGCCGTCTGCTTTTGAATTATCTTCTCTGTACACATGCAAGAAAGTGATATGTTGGAAAAGATTGATAAGTTCTTTCATTCTATCCTCCCATCACTCCAGATTGATCACCTATAGGTGACCTTTTCCCCACATCCATTCAATGACGATATTTAAATCCCCCTGTACAATTAGCTTCATAATAGAAAGCCGAGAAGCAAGTGTAAGAAGTGACAATGCTCCCAACAACTCTGCTCTCGTATTAGTGCTAGTTTCACAATTTATGGTCCATTTATACATACAGTTGTCTATAGTCCTAATAATTCCTCCAAGCCCACGTTTTAGTCCTGAAGATAGTGCTACCCCATCAAACCATCCTACCGAATCACCCACCACTTCCCGAGTTGGCCTCCGCCTCAAAGTTGGTGCTTTCACTAGTGAATTGTAGTCTCCCATAGCTAATAAAGACTAGAATTCCACCTTTTGAGTGGAGGGATACATGTCTGCAAAGATAGTGTGGTTTCAATCTAACCATAAGAACCAACAGACGAAAGTTGATAGAGTAGGGAAAGGGGAATTTAGCAAGTTCCAATTTTTGAAGCACTCAGAAATAGAATTACCATTCCACGCCCCCGAGATTTTTAAATATGTTAAAACTCTTTCCCAAACAACATGTGTAAAATAGCACTCAATAAACAAATGAAACACAGTCTCCTTTCTCTGTTTACATAAAACACAATAGCTCGGCCCGATGAATCCTCTGTGTTGTAGTTTCTCCCATGTGAGAATTTTATTCTCATCCACCAGCCAAATGAAAAGATTATTTTTTAATGGGAAGTCCTAGGACCACAAGGAATTCCGCCATCATCCTATCACATATTTCCTTTTCCATTTTTTAGTAGCCTCATAAATATTTTTATCTGTTATCAATCTGAAAGAATTGCCCCCCGTCCATGTTAGTTCATCTGGCCTCGTTAGCAAGTGTACACCAGTGTTTATGAGAGCACAATGAAAATGCATCCATTCAAATGTTAAGTGCTCCTCTAAATCCAAATCTGCGCTAGTGATCTAGTTGGGGTAGATCAGTCTTGGTTGAGGTGAGTTGTTGGCCTGGAAAAGGTAAAACACACGTTTCAGATTTAAAGAAGTAATCAAGTCCCCAGACAAGATGGTTGCATCTCCCATGCCCAAAATATGATCCTTGCCTAACATAATGGATTCTCCTGACCCCAGACACCACGCTAGCCAATGCAGAAGGATATGTAATGAATTAAGAAGATACTTCTATGACTGTTATCCTTTTCCCCCAATCTCAAATATCATTCTAAGCCAACATGCCACTGAATCAAATGGGAGATATTTATCTTTTAATATGCGGTGCCACAATCCATCCATCATCAATTCCATCCAAAGGGTGTTTTCCGCCATGGATCTACTGAAACTAATTAGATTCCTCATCCCCCATCCCCCATATAATGTAGGGTGGGCTAAGAGCTGCCAATTACACAAGTGAAAACTCTTCTTTTTTCTTGAACCAGACTAGAGAAAATTAAAAACCAATTGACGAATTCTAAGGAAAATCGACAACAAAATATTTTCCAATGCCAACCAATAAACTAGCTGACATTCCAAAATAGCCTTGATCAAAACAAGGTTCCCCCCAATGGAAAGCCATCTATTGCACTAGTGGCTAATATGCTTTTCATATTTAGCAATAAGCCAGTGCCAGTCCTCGATTTTGTACCTGTCCATTTTTAAAAAATATCCAAGATATCTAAAGCCATCAATAATATCTTGAAAATTATAAAGAAAAGAAGATTTTAAAGTATCCAAAACTTCTTGTTGAACTCCATACTGAAGGAAAGATGTTTTCTTAGAATTTATCATAAGACCAACTACACTACAAAAACTAGTCAAGATCCTTTTAATCTCCATCCATTCTAGTATTCAGTCTTTAGTCATGATTAATATATCATCAACAAATAAATAGTAGGTGAATAATTCTGATGGTTGGTTTCTTGCCTAACATGTTTTAGGACTTTACATTTATGTTGGTCTTGGTTTTCAAGTTTTATTTTGATTTCCCAAAAAAGGCCCTCACAAAAAGTTAAAAATGGCACTCATAGAAATGAATGAATGGTTGGTCTCTGGCCTAACATGTTTTATGAATTTACATGTTTTAGGACTTTACCTTTACTAAGGAAGATTAAAGCAAGAGATTTTTGTCAAACAATTTCCTCAAGACCTTTTACAATTTTACAAATAAAATAATCAAAGACCAAGCCTCCCCAATTTTAGAATGATGATGCAGGAGCATCACCCACATCAAGCGAGCCAGCGTGAGAGCATAGGACAACTGGACGAGCCAACGGATTTCTTTTTGAAATCACCTTGATATTTGTTGCGCCAAACATTAATATTCGGATTTAATGAAGCGCACTTTGCATATTGTAATGGACCTTGAGCCTTTAAGCTCACGTCCTTAGGTAGATGAGGCATTTAATTTAATTAATGCTGGTAGATAGGAATTTAATTGTATATTTGATAGCTTTAGAATCCAAGAGGGAAATGGGATATAGACACCCTCCTTTGTACATTGTATTATTATCAAGCATTCAGAAGAGAGAAGAGCAAGCAGAGAAGTGTATGAAGAACCTCCATGTACAGATATTGAATTAATAGAAAAGCTTTGATTCAACTCCATGGTTGTGTTATTCTCTGTGTATTGTTGATATTATGCTCATAAATGTTTGCTTCTTGTCATACATTTTCTTTTACATGTTGTGTATGCGATTTCATGGTTAATTTGAAGTCTGTGAGAATGAGGAGTTAGTTTCAATTGTTTCTCTATCTGAACCAGAGGATTCCTGCAAGGGGTGCAGTTGAATTTGTCTGCAAGGAGTGCGTGACTACAGGGTTCAATTGGAGAAAGCTTTTGTTCTCATTCATCTCAGAAATGCAGATTTGGCACCAAAGCTGTGCAAGGTGTGCGCAGGCTGGACGAAGACTCAGAGTTGTGATTCTGAGCAAAGGGAATTACGACTGCTGATGCAGGAGTGCGCGGAGTCGAATAAACTTCAACACTTAGGAGTTGTTGAAGATTTGCCACAAGGAGTGTGTGCAAATAATTCTTTCGAAAGACCCAGTAGTCGAGAACAAGCTCAAGAAGGATATACCTTCAAGTTTGTTGAAGGGTCGAGTCAGAAGTTGTGCGTGAGCAGGTTGCAAGGAAGAGACGCAGACTGACGAACAAGTCTCATGGAGAGATATTTCTTGTTCATGGATTGCGCAAGAATAAAATACAGACGGTCGGTATTCTCTGTGGAGAACCCGCGAGGATTCTGTGAGTCATTAGATCTCAGGAAGGCACATGAAAGTTACAGCATGAGCGTGAAAGGTTTGGAAATCACAACAGATCGAGTCGTTGATACAAGCTAGCAAGGCCATTGGAACCAACATGAGATCAGCTATCAGGTCATCGTGAAAAAGGAGAGGAAAATTTGGTCATGGGAATCATGATAGAGAGAGATTATTACAGATCTAGGCCACAATGACTGATTACACTTGAGATCAGTGTTTTTGATTTGCTCACTCAGGTTCCCAAAGGCAAGAGTAGCAAAGAGCATACACACTGCTCGACACACATGACTAAGACGTAGACTCAAAACACTCTCACGCTCACTCCGAATGCCCCAACTGAGGAGTGGAGGTCTTTATTTATACAAATTTTGAGCAGGTTGCCGGTATCATGTTACGGGCAACTGCCAGTCAAAAGAGAATCTCCTAAATCTCTAGATGGGGTAGTTGTGGAATACAACTATTATCTCATCCCTTAGAGGCTCGGCCATATGGGGACCCATCATCAATCTTTACGGAGGACACGACACAAAGATTCTACTTTATATCAATTTACATCGAAAGCAAATTATTCTTACACTGTGGAGTGCACGACACCCATGAACCGTCAGGACACCACTGTCGGCCCGATAGACATGCATTATTACAATACTTTTTTAGTACAAGCGGTCCATCATGCTTCCATACAATTTATGATATTAGCTTCTTCAATGGAATCAAATGAGGCTTCACTGTTGATCTTGTGACTTGATGGAGGAGATACATCATCATCAACAAATGGTGGTAATGCGCTGAATGATTCAAAGAAGGGATATCCCATCATTGCAGGAATTAATTCTTTCTCTGGAACACAAGTGCTACCATAGAAGTCACTGTAATTCTGAACTGCTGATGTGAATCTTCTTTAAGATCTGAATATACAAAAGATAAGCTAAATACAAACCAAGCTTCATATTGTGCTGCTTCACAGATTTCTGCATGGAACCAGATCTTAAAACCATCTCTGTCAGTTTGATTAAAGAAATATAAATCCCTAGGACAATACTGCCACATCAAAATATATAACCATCCTGACCAAGAATAATAGACTTCTTTGAATGTATCACACTCAAATGTTAACCAGATACAACCATCATGTTTGACCTGGTGCAAGATCATGCAGTAATCCAGATAAGAAATATAAGGAGACTGCAATATTATATATACTTGGCCTTGATGAGGGCCACCAGTCATGATTCCTCTTTAAAGATCTCTATGAGCTCTGAAATAAGGTCCGTATGAAATAAGACCACATGTCTTATTCAACCATTCTTGCAGAATATTTACACATGCAGGGCTATTCTTAATGTAACATGCTAAGCATTCAAAACAGAAACAATATTTACAATTTTTACAGACCAAGATCCACTTGAATCCTGGTGGAGCTTCTCTTGACATGGCATTCATGGAGGATTCATCCATATTATGGATTTTATCTGTTTATCGTTAGGAGAAGCTTCTCTTGTCAGCAGGTCTGCAAGGCAGTTTTCTTTTCCTGGCTTGTACTCAATTTAAAAATCATATCCTTCAAGCCAGAGACTCCATCGCAGAATCCTGTTGTTTCCCTGTTCCAATAACCTGTGATTAGATAACATCCCTTTCATATGATTTAAATATGTTCTAACAATAAAGCATACAGGTTTGAGAAACATCCTGTATTTTTTGATACCAAGTTTTACTGCTAGGATTTCTTTGTGAGAAGAGGGATATTTTATCTCAGTATCACTGAAACAACTAGAAGTATACATGCACACTTCTTCCAGTTTTGGTCCATTCTTTTGTAAGAGAACTGCTGCCCATGTCTCATGAAGGGCATCAATTTCTAATATTAGTTTAAAGGAATTATCTGGAAGATGCAATCTGGGAAGGTTTTGTATCTTCTGTTTTATTATCTGGACAACCTTAGTCATATGGGTATTCCAGGGAATAGCCTTACTAAGACGTTTCTGTAGTATGCGAACATCTTCAGCTTGTCTTTCATAGAACATTCTTATGTAGTTAAGGCATCCTAGAAATCTTTGCAATTGCTTGGTGTCCAAGATTTCATCTGGGAATTCTGATAATTTCTTGAGCACATGATCTTGTAATTCCACATTTCCTTGAGTAAGGATCATACCAAGATATTCTATCCTAGTTTGTGCCCAACAGAGTTTAGGCTTACTTAGAACCAAACCATGACTATACAATAAATCATAAACTTGTTCCAAATGATGTACATGATGTTTCAAATCTTTGGAACATATTAATAAATCATCTATATACACAATAACAAAAGACAGATGTCTGAATATATCATCCATGCGCTTTTGAAACTCAGAAGGTGCATTTGTTAAGCCAAATGGCATGACTCGCCATTGATATT
>JZKD02S1671762.1:548959-591931 GCA_000966675.3 Picea glauca
GGTATGAAAGGTAAATATAATAAAATATAAATATTATATATAATACATTATACATATAACATTAGTTAAAAGAAATTGAGCTTTATTTATTTTTCAAAATTTTCCAAAAGAGATATTAAAAATAAAATTATATTTTTCAATGTTTTTGACACTTTCACAATTCAACTCAAATCCTTTTTGGTGCTTGAAAAAGCCTCCATTTGATACTTATGTTTGGAGAAACCAATTTTCATATCAGTATTCAAGTTTGGGTTAGGATGGCTTATTGAGGATGAGACATATTTTCCAATATGAGAACCAAATTTTTAGGTTCAAAGATCTTTGTCCCTTGCTTAAAAGCTCTAGTCTTGAATAGAGGTAGCATGAGGATCTTTTCTACATGATACATTTTTTAGGTTCAAAGATCTTTGTCCCTTACTTAAAAGCTCTAGTCTTGAATAGAGGTAGCATGAGGTAGCATGTGGATCTTTTTTACGTGATATATTGGTTATGTATCTAAGTGCTAACATTTTTTCATATTAAACTCTATTTTTAAGATGAACAAAATTTTAGTTATTAGAAAGGGTCTTTGTTTATGGAAATAATTGTTTTTTATTTACAAGGTTATAGTGTTTTGGTTTCAATGTGTATATTAATTTTTTTATTATTTTTCAATTCATTAGTATTAATTTTATTATGTTTATTTTATGGATTTTGAAATTAAAATGAATGTTTTTGAAACATATGTTTGGAAATGTATTTATGTTTATTTGTGCAACAAATTTCTTAACTAAATTGTGTTGGAGAATGATCAATGATATTGGACACAACTTTTGGATTATGAATATCATATTTTAGTACAGATTTCACTATGATTATGACATGTGGTAGCCTCCTTTCCTAAGGAAAAATATTCACTTATTACCAAGGGAAAAACTAGGAAGCCCTTCTAGTGGAAAATCATGAAGGAAGAACACCATTGAGGGAAACCTAAAATGAGTGTGTGCTAAGTTATAAATAAGGTATTTTGGCTTATCAAATGATGGATTGCAACAAATTTCTTTGATCCAACCACCATTGACATTAATGAAAAAAAAACAAACCCAACTCTTAATTCTCGATAACATATGGATAACCATGACTTTCTCTATAGTAGAGTAAGACAACATCGATATTGAAGGATTATATGAAAATAATTATTTTTAATTATATCAATATTTTTTTATAATACTTTTGGGGTAGTTGAAAAATTTTAAAGTTGAGTTTCTCTTGTATCTTTCTTAGAAAAATGGGGCACACACTATGTGCATTGACTTAATTAATCTTATGAAATTTTTATCTTCCTAAAATTCACTCACAAGTGGTCTATTACTCTAAAATCTAAAACTGAGTAAATGGGTGAAAAATTACCACAATTAAACCATATTCAATTTCAATACATTACAAAATTTTATAATTTTATATAAGATTTCCTATCACGATACTTTTCAAAATATTGATGCAACTTCAAAAACGTTTCTTTTTAAATTTTTATCGGTGTCATTTTCCATGAAAATCCCAAAGCTATGCTCAAGAAATTTATATCACTTTAACCCCAAAAAAACTTTTTTTCCAACTTTAATGATTGATGTTGTATATGATAATGGGGTAGTAAAACGATGAACCATCGATGAAGCCAGAACTCCATTAATGGTCAACGGACACAAACTCCAACTGTACAAAAATATTCTATCCCAAAAGGCCTTCTTGAGAGGTATCAACAATGGTTGGGGAAACAATGACCTTGATATGGTTCACATGAGTGGATCCTCACCCACCAAATAATAAAAAAATTAATAATGTCATGATCATGTAAACTCTTTTTAGGGAACAATTAGCTAGGAAATGTCTGAAAACCATATAATGGTAGACATTAACCCCCCCCCCCAAAAAAGTAAATAGTTGAATAAATTATGTTTGCATTTTTTTTTGTAATAAATTCATGAACAATGGGGTACCTCCATGATTTATGCAATGGTTATGTCAAGCCCCCATTATTCATGAAATTTCATTATTTCTTTAATCCTTTAGAGTCACAGGATCTATTTGATATTTTCTTGAGGTATGGGCATTCAAATCACAAAGGATATATTGTTGCAACACCATCAATTGATGCAACACCATTTAATGCTACAACACCCAATATTATTGTAGCATCATCTGATGTTTCAACACCATCTGTTGCTACAACACCATATTATGCTACAACACCATCCGATGTTGTAACACCCCACGTTGCTTCAACACCATATGATCCTGCAACACCCTGTGTGTAACGCCCCATTTCCCCCCGAGATTGTAATTATGTTAAGGTGAAATAATTTATGTTATGAAACATGTGAACTATGTTTGATTTAATAAAACATGAAACCACTGATTAAGAAGGAGAAACCTTGATATTATTGGCCATGATACACTAGAGGAAGTTGACGAAGCAGGGATTGATTCAATGGTTGAGTGAAAAAGAAGCTGAAATACATTAGCAAGGAAAATAGGAAGTTTGTCTAACAAGTTTACTTATATTTTCTAAGCATAACCTTACACCTTCAGTGTACTAGACCTGCATAGAGCCATGTGACCAATTAAATAAGTCACACAGGTGGTTGGAAGAGTTAGTGAATGTTGGCAGTTGGCCCCTTGAAGAGGGAAAGGGCCAATTAAAGGACCTGTAAACATGAATCTATGGATTTGCCTCTTCAGAATGAAAACCATAGACTACATGTGGTGTTTGTAGGAAGCTGCCATAATCCTGATGGGACTAGAAAGAATGAGGAAAATTGTGGAAAAGCGCCACAAAAAAGGAGACATAGGAACAAAGTAACAAGAACAACACACATAGAGAAGAGAAAATAAATAAATAATGCACAAAAGGCTGCACACACAAATAATCGAATGATCTAGAGAAAAATTAGAGCATGAAAGTACTAATAACTTGTGGGCTAAGAATTGCATCACACATAGATATTTAGGAACACCGATCGAAGAGAGAGGAGACAAAGAGTTTTCCTTGAAGAAAATAGGAATCTTTACAAAATTGTTGATGATCACCCTGAATAAAGAAGAACTGGATCCCGAGATGGAGTAATAGAGAGACACAAATTGTTTCTTATTGGATAGAAACTGAGACTGGTAAGAGTATATCACTAAGGGATTGTTTAGAAGAAAAGGGAATCCCTTGTGTAGAGGAAATCTAGTTGAGAAGTTACCTGATAAAACTGTAGAGACCCTAAGCTCGATGGGAGGTGGGAAAATTTTGTTGTGTCAGAGGGGGAAGGAGAGTAGCCTTCCTGGATCATGATAATCTTGGAACCCAACTAAGTCATCTTTCCTTGGTGGTATCATGGCTTGGCAATGGGGTGGCGTAGTGTAGGAGGGCACTCTACAGTAAGGCCTAAGGTTGGGAGAAAAGCCATCCTCTCTCAGTCATTTGGTGTTGGAAAATTTCCTTATAGGATAAGTGTTTAGTTTATATTTTTGAAATTGAATATGAAAGATATGTAAATGTAAATTCTTTATACAATGGGAAATGTAAATGCTTACAAACGATTATGTGAAATATATGAGAAAAGGGTTATGTTACCATGGAATTTAATTTATATGATAAATTGTGAAAATGAATGAGTGTGTATTGTTGTGTCCCCAAAGGCCCTGTGGTGTTAGAGGAAAGTTTGCAGAACATGGAAACAAACATCATTCAACTAGTGATGGGGTTTCTAGTAACCCAGGAAATTTCTTGTAAGAAAGGAAGGACCCTGAATTCTAAGAAAAAACCCAATCTATCGTGGAGAGTTTGTATGATCTGCAAGGGTATTACACATTCATGAGGTTGAGAGACTAGTTATGGTCAGAGAGTGCTTGTATACTTTAGAATACTTGGACGGAAGCCGACATAACCTGGAAAATGACTAAGTCCCAATCAATGGGATAAATAGTTAAGAAACTGTGAGATGAGTTAGAACAAATTATGATCACTGATTTGGTGGGATGAGTGAATCTCATCCCTTCGTGGACAAATATCTATCATTAGGAATGACCAAGATCCAAAACATGTAAAAGTTTGGCGACACAAATAAATTTCGGAGAGAGAACGACAATCGTCGATCTGGTCAAGATGATAAGGAGATATCTATGTCATCGATTCTACGTGCATCATCATCGATGATCAAAAGTAGGAAGAGGAATTTTTCACCAGAGAAGTACTGATGATGAAGTGGCACAATAGTTGACAAGAACCGTTGATCTATGCCTAAAATGAGCATATCCTTCACAATCTCTAGAATATCACACTTAGGATATGGAAGAGGATGAGGATTTCATGATGACATGACTTGAAAACTTCACAGTCCATGTGAAAAGGTGGTGACAGATGTTACCAAAAGATTGGCCGATGAGATGAATGTGGGTCCCATTGGGCAAGGAAATACTTTGAAACTTCATTCTAAGTAGTGGTTGTCATATCTATGGGCTAGTGGCTCTGGATCGTTGATGTCAAAGGAAAATTCATGGGAAGTAGGGGGGACAACAAGTTAAATGTCACCTAAGGAGTGTCGATGAAGAAATAGGCTTGAGACTGTTGAGAAACGTTGATCTTGTTGGGGATTTGATGATGAAACCTGTACCCTTGATCTATACGCATTGTCATTAGGGCTTAGGAGTCAAACATGTAGGGTGTGTACTTAATAATAGTAAAATAAGGGACAAGTGTTAAATTGTGGGTAAGTCAGAATCGCTGACTCAACCAGGACCTTAGGATGAGTGGCCTGAGGACTGTCAGATCTGGAAAGAAGACCAGTAGGTGAATCATTATCGGGACAACCAGAATGGATAGTTGGTACCTCACTGAAATGAAGTTCAATGACAATGATATGATTATGTGGACAAAATATCCACAAATACAAGTTGGGGAAGACGCCACATCGGTGTCACGATGTTGCCTCGATGGAGGGAATGAGTGACAAACTGCCACATGGATGCCACGTGGAAATGTGTTGGTTTCTGACCTTGTGATTAAGAGAAAACATAGGAGGCCATAACCTTTGATTCCAAACTCATAATTACGCATAATTGTAGTCATTGGAAATCTCTTGACGAGCAGAAGACAATGGTCATCCCAAAGAGAGGCATTGAGATAGTTGAATAAATATGAAAGGTTAATGCCCCACTCCTTAAAATGTTACTTAGGGGGTCAGGTGTGTTACAAATTGGTATCATAGCTATGTTCAAACTCTAGGATTGAATGGGTCACCAATAGAGCTTAAAATTGTTTAAGAATAATTTTCTTTATTGCCCAAAATGCTTGTTTTAAGCGCTGAGGTAAAATGCTAATGGTACATTTTGTTTCAACATGCAGGAAGTGTTGGAAGATCACAGTGGTAAATGGTACAACGTAGTATGGATGACACCTCACATCTCAGAGATGGATAATTTGATGGTCGAAGGGATAGAGAAACCCCTCCATATCTTATGGACACCATCATAAGTCTGAAGTCATACAATGAGAGGCTTATGAGATATTAGGATGAGTATGCAGAGTTGAATCGGTTCTACTACAAAGTCTATCTGAAACTAAGAAACATATGCAACACAACCCTAGAAATGAATAATCACAATAGTTAGAGAGGTTGAAGACCCCTTTAGATTCCCAGAAGCATGGAATGGATCACAATGATGAGGAAGTAGTTCCTCCAGAAAGAAGCATAGGGATGCCAAGAAAGGAAAATTTATTTGAAGTGTTTCCACAGAGTCATCCAACCGATAGACTACTTCGACATAACAGTCTAGTAGTGGCACAAAATCCAGCATTCCTAAGAAGAGAAAGAGGAAGAATTATCAGAGCTCTCTAACTGAAAAATTTAAGAAGGCTAAGTTTCCTACCTTTGATGGAGAGATAAATAAAGGAGAATAAGTCAAGGCATGACTATACAAATAGAAGACATACTTTTGAGTGCATAATTATTTTGAGAATACCAAGGAAAGGATTGCAATATTTTAACCTGAATGGAGGAGCTTCCATTTGGTGGGAAGATCTCAATGAAATCAAAGGCTTGAAGGAAATCAATATGACTTGGAAACAATTTGAAAAATACTTCCATAAATCTGACCTATCTGAAAAGTATTATGATGACAAAATAAAGAAATTCCATAATCTTAAATTGGGACCACTTACCATGGATGCCTATGCTAAAAGGTTTATGGAGTTGTTGACGTATGTTCCCTACCTCAAGAATGTGAAGGAGAGAATCCAATGTTTTCTCATTTGGTTAGCACAATACTACCAATATTGAATCGAGTTTGACAATCCCAAGACTCTAGAGGACATTATTCGGAAGTCCAAATGTTGTTATGACCATTCTAAAAAAATGAATGATTCTTCAAAGGATTGGAGGAGGAAAGACAAGAGTGGATTCCAGAAGAAAAAATTCAAGTCATTCCCCCAAAAGAATTTGGGGAAAGGTGCACAGTTGGGTCAACCAAGTATGAGCATGCATCAACAAAAATTCCCATTTCAAAGTCAAAATAAAATAGCAGAGAAGGAAAGAGAAGGAGAAGAGGAGCCCAAGAAAGGACCTTTGCAATGTTGGGGAT
Source organism: Picea glauca (assembly GCA_000966675.3). NCBI lineage: Eukaryota > Viridiplantae > Streptophyta > Pinopsida > Pinales > Pinaceae > Picea > Picea glauca. The sequence goes on from JZKD02S1671762.1 coordinate 555,563, forward strand.
GTGGAGAGCCAAACCTATTGAGGGTTTTACCCCATAGGCAGTGTTAGGACCCTATAATGCACCTTTTTGTTCATACTTTTTGCTATCATTACATCCTTTTCCCACTCACATTTAAGCCTACATTATCACCTTAACCTATCTTTCCAAAGGTATATAAAATTTATTCTCTTTGCTATATGTTTAATTTGTTTTACATGTAATTTTACATTACTCTCATACTTAGCCATCGATCAGAAACACATAGTTGTTGAAACATTTTGAACTGCAGATTATTGTTGTTGCTCGAAGACTCGTTGCTGAAACAGTCAACAACACACACATCCTGTTTCTAAAACAGTCTGTGATTTGTGATGCTGGAACAACAATTCACACAGCAGTAACAAGAAGGAGTTGTTACACTGGCCGCAACAGCTGCACCTTAAGCCAGCACCAACCATCGTTGCTGCTTGAGACCACGTTGCTGAAATAGTCAAACAGAATGCAAATCCCATTGTTGAAACAGTCTATGATTTGCGATGTTGAAACAATATACAACAATAGTAACAAGAAGATAAATAAAGAAGCTGTTACACCGGCCGCAATAGCTACACCTCAACCTATCACAATTCCAACTATTGTAACAACATTTTTCTACGGGAGATCAGAATATCCTATTCTAGCATAGAAGATTAAATCTGACTAAGAATAAGATTCATATGTACACATGTAATTTTGAGATCAATTATATTAAGAGGATTCTCCTCTTTAAATAAGGGGAAATCATCATTAGACAGGAGGATTTATTTGGCTAGAAAGGAATTACAGAGAAGGGCATGTTCACTTTGGATATTGTAACATGATACAATTGACAGATGAATAAAAGATTATTCTAAGCATTTATTCTTAGTTCCTTTAATTTCCAGGGAATCTTGTGAGAAGGAGAGGGCCCACCTTCTTCACAAGATTCACCCATTAGTTCTATAGTGTGTTAGTATTATTTTTGTTCATGCCTTGTTTAAACTCTATTTTGCTGAAACTCTACTTTACTGAACTTTGTTTTGCTGAAACTCTGCTTTATTGATTGTACATTGTTTTCATATAATTCATTCCTGGGTAACTGTTAATCATTCTGATTGCTAATTCTGCTTGATGAATTTATGAAAGTGTGATAATCAGAGACAGGTGCTGAAGATTCCTGCTTGGGGAATAGGGTCTTGTTCTGTGTTATAGTATAATCTACAAAGATCCAGTCACCCCGATGTAAGTAAAGATGTTCTTAAAACAATATTACTAAAAGGAGTAAGGGATGACTGTCTAGATATGCTGAATATGCTTGGAAAAGGGGACATATCTAAAGAATCATATGATGAAATTGTTAACCTATGTAAAAGATGTTCAAGAGGAGCTTCAAGGAATAGATCAAACAACAGGGATACCACATTTTCAAGAGTTCAAAAATCAGCTAGTGGAGGAGCAACAAGAGCCGAAACATGTAATTTACTTGAGGGTTTTAAAACTGAAATGTTAAGCTCTTTTTCTTCACAAATTGATACCTTGTAGATTCAAAAGAAACAAGCCGAAGCAGAAGCAACTATGTCCATATTTTGTTCCAAATGCAGAGATAAGCACCCATGAAGGGAATGTCGATTGGACAAAAAGCCAATCTGCACCATTTGTTATAAGGATCATGAAACTCAACAATGCCCTTATTTACTACGAATCAAGGCATCATTACAACCAACTGATGAAGAAGCTGAAGCTATCTATCTGTTGACATAGAGAAGGAAATGGCAGTTGCGGGGACAAGGTATGAATCCTAATATGCCATTTACATCTTCTAATCATTGGAATAACTATCCTTCTTTTAATCAAGCAAATTACCCTCCCTTTTATCAAATGCAATACCCACCCCTCAATCAAATGAATTACCCACCCATGAAAAAAACTAACCCTCCCTTTGTAGATTCAACAATGTGGACTCCTTCGCCTCCACAACAAAAACCTTACCTTAACCAATGGAATCCAAATTGGAGAGGTCAACAACCTCTGTTCCCAAATCAACTACCTCAACTTCAATCACAATTTCTGCAAACACTCTCTTTACCATCAGGTACTCCACTGAACAATCAAATGATGAGGCCCCAACTACCTGTACAACCTAACCCTAACCCCGATAATAAGGCTGTGTAGTGCATTGATATTCAAAACCATCCTATACTTTCTCTTTTCCCTGTGCAATGCAATGATATTCATTTATGATCAGGGAAAATAGTAGAACCTATCATTGATGATATTACCTCTTCTAATTCCAATAAAGAAGAAATAAAAAAGCACGATGTACCTGAAGAGGTATAATCGTCCTCCAACACTATTGTTGAAACAACAAAACCACCATTCCCTGAGTGTTTATCTTTGACTAAAATACCTGAGCCACCTTCTTTCAATCTTCTAGGGGAATTACAAAATCTTTATGTCAAAATTCCACTATTACAAGCACTAAGAGATGTACCAATTTATGCCAGAACTATGCGAGACATTTGTGTTAAGAAACCCGGTAGGCAAACTAAAGATCCCCTCACAGTTCATGTTATGGGTGATTTGTCCGCACTAATGTAGGGTAAAGTTCTCCCTGCTAAATATGGTGATCCCGGCCATCCTACCGTCTCAGTGAAAATTGGAAAAACAATAATTCCTCGAGTTCTAGCAGACTTAGGCGTTGCTATCAATATTATGACTCTTGAAACCTCACAACTGTTACAACTGAAGAATGAAATCATAGATACCCCAACCATTCTAGAATTAGCTCACTATTCTACAATCAAACTGGAAAGAGTCATTGAAGACCTAATCATCTCAGTTGAATTATGGAATTATCCAACTGACTTTGTGGTATTACAACCTAAAACAAAGTTGGGGGGTCACCCTCTAATTTTGGGCAGGCCTTGGCTAGCCACAACAGATGCTTTTATCAGCTGTAGATCCGGTTCAATGACAATTTCCAACAGATATGAGACTAAACATATTACCCTATACCCTCACGCTACACCCTTGATTAATAATGACAATAACTTATGGGTGGACTTTGATGATCAAACTACTCAACCTATCTTGACTATCGGAAAAGACTTAAGCCTTAAAGATGCCACTAAGGATGAAGTAATTAATAATTTTATTTGTGAACCTTCCTCCATGACTCTAGAAACTCATAATCAACTAACTGCACTTTTGGAGTCAGATACCTAGGAAAACCTCAACTCTGAAAACCCACCTCAAACATCAGCCACCATCTCTTCTAAAAGTATACTAGTAGAAATTGAACCTGGAAAAACACTGAACATAGACCCCAACCCGACAGTTGCTAAAACACAACAATTAATGAAGTTACTTCTTGAACATAAGGAAGCATTCGCATGGGACTATACAAATATGAAAGGAATCTCTCCTGAATTATGTACTCATTGTATCTATATCAAGGAAGATTGTCAACCGATCTACCAATCTCAATGATGAATGAACCCTAATTTAAGAGAAATTCTTAAGGAGGAACTTCAAAAATTGCTTAATGCAAGGTTTATATATCCTATATCGGAAAACGAATGGGTTTCCCCATTGGTAATAGTTCCTAATAAAAATGAGAAATGGAGAGTATGTGTAGACTATAGAGCCTTAAATAAATCCACTCAAAAAGATCACTTTTCGTTACCATTCATTGATCAGGTGCTAGATAGTTTGTCAGGGAAGAAATTCTTCTCCTTTTTAGATGGTTTCAGTGGGTATAATCAAATCAAAATTGCACCCCAAGACCAAGATAAGACCACTTTTACTAGCCCATGGGGAACTTTTTCTTATAGAGTTCTCCCATTTGGACTATGTAATGCACCAACAACCTTTCAAAGAGTAGTTATAGGAATCTTTTCTGATATGATTAATGACTCTATGGAAATTTTAATGGATGATTTTACCCCTTATGGTGTCTCTTTTGAGGAAGCACTACAAAACCTTGAGAAAGTACTTAAACGATGTATACAAGCCCATCTCTCCTTAAGTACATAAAAATGCCATATGATGATGAGTGAAGGAGTAGTACTTGGACATTTTATTTCATCTCAAGGAATTCAGGTGGATCCATCCAAGATACAAGTCATTAAAGACCTTCCTATTTCCAAAACCCAAACAAAGGTGAAAATTTTCCTAGGACATGTTGGATACTATAAAAGATTTATCAAATTTTTTTCCAAAATAGCTTCTCCACTGTTTGTGTTACTTATGAAAAATGCTGAATTCAAGTGGACTAATTTTTGCCAAGAAGGATTTAATACACTCAAACATTAGTTATCTACAACTCCTATTCTAAGAGGACTTGATTGGACACTTCCCTTTCATATATCCTCTGATGTTTCAGATACTGCAATAGGAGTTGTCTTGTGACAAGAAGAAAATCATCTCCCTTATGCTATTTACTTCATTAGCAAGAATCTGACTCCTGCTGAACTTAACTATACAGTTACCGAAAAACAATTCTTAGCAGTTATCTATGCTATTAATAAATTTCGACATTACATCACTGGCTACTCTACTTTTGTCCATACTGATCACTCAGCTATAAAATATTTAATGAACAAACCTGTCACAAATGCTCGAGTCACTAGATGGTTACTATTATTACAAGAATTTGATATTACAATTGTAGATAGACTAGGAAAAGAAAATGTAGTTGCTGATTTCCTTTCTCGGTTAACACCTGATGATAATACCCCAGTAGATGATTCCTTTCCTAATGAATATCTATTTGCAGTTTCTTCTCACTCACCATGGTATGCAGACATCACTAACTACTTGGTTGCAGGGAAGTTACCACCACACCAATCCCACAGAGAGAAAAGAAGAATCATTCAACAAAGTGCTCGGTATAGTTGGATAAGTGGGTGTCTTTTCCACACAGGACTTGATCAAGAAATCCAAAGATGAATTAGAGAAGATGGGGTTTATGATTTACTAAAAGCTTGTCATGATGGCCCTTGTGGAGGGAATTTTGCTGATAAGAAAACAACACATAAAATTCTCAGGATGGGTTATTATTGGCCCTCACTTTTTAAAGATGCAAAGAAATATGTTCAGGCTTGTGATAGTTGTCAAAGAATGGGACAACCTAATCATAGAGATGAAATACCATTAAATCCCCAGGTAGTACTCAAACCATTTGAAAGATGGGCCTTAGAATTTGTAGGACCCATTAACCCTCCATCCAATCAAAAAGTTTATATAGTGGTCTGCATAGATTATATGACCAAATGGGTGGAAGCTAAAGCACTCCATAGAGCTACTGAAGAAGTGGTTCTAGATTTTGTATTTGAAGACATCTTTATCAGATTTGGAGTGTTTAGAGAATTAGTCACAGATGGAGGACCTCCTTTCACTTCTCACGGTTTTAAAGACACCTTTCAAAAATATCATATTCATCATAGAATAACAACACCATACCACCCCCAAGCCAATGGACAGGTGGAAAGAACAAATAAAGTAATGGAAGCCATTCTCACAAAAGAAGGAAAACAGAAAGGATTAGTCTCACAGGCTCCCTGAAGCATTATGGGCTTACAGAACTATCTGGAGAAATACTACAGGTTTCTCTCCCTATGAATTAGTTTATGGAAAAAGTGTCATGTTTCCTGTGGAATTTGAAATCAAAACCTTAAGGACTGCTTTAGATGTCAACCTTGATTTGACCGATGCACAGACAGCCAGGTTGCAACAGCTTAATGAATTGGATGAAAAAAGACTAGATGCCATTCATCAGATAACTATGATTCAACAACAAAGATCAAAATGGCATGACAAAACCATCAAGCATAAGAAATTCCAAAAAGGTAACTAGGCTTTACTGTATGATTCTCGGTTTAAAGAATTTCAAGGGAAACTATGTACAAGATGGCTTGGAGCTTACGAAGTGGACACTATTTTCCCCAATGGAATAGTAAGGATCCTCACAATTGATGACTCTAAAACACCGTTATTAGTGAATGGTCATCGGCTCCGTCTGTACTAGCGCCCCATTTACAAAGAATATTTCAAGGCCACATGTGTGGCAGACTCACATTATCTCTTTTTAGAGGAGCCTCCTACCCCTCATTGCAATTAATTTTTCTGAATTTAATTCCTTTAATATTAGATTAAATTTCTTTTACTAATAATCCCTTTCAAGGAATGGCATGTTACAATTGATTCAGATTCTCGATCAAAGAAAAGGCCTACCAAGAAAGGATGATCTTACTTCAAGAAGATCCGAGCTTCATTTTGTGAAGGACTGCTCCCTCTCTCTTCATCACTTTCCAACAACATTTTCCTCATTTTTCCCATCTTCACCATTTCTAAAACATCACTGTTCAACAATATTTCGACCTTTTTCTCCATTCCCGAAACACCACTGTTCAACAATATTTCTCCCTTTTCCTCATTGCTGAAACATTTTCCTCATTTTTCCCATCTTCCCCATTGCCAAAACACCACTTTTCAGCAATATTTCGCCCTTTTATCCATTTTTGAAACACCACTGTTCAACAATATTTTGTTTTTTTCCCCATTGCTGAAACACCACTGCTCAACAACATTCCTCCACTGTTGAAACACCATTTCTTCAACAGTATTTTCCATTGTTAAAACATCACATTCAACAAACATTTTTCTATTCTTTTCCTGTTGCTGAAACACCACTTTCTCAGCATTCCCTATCAATAAAAACATCTACTTCAGCTCTTTCACTCTCATACTACATTTTTTCCTTTCACGACCCTCTCTCATAATTAAACAAAACCTTGATACAATTTCTCTAATAAATCCAAAGTCTCTCCCATGGTTACTATAGAACTATTATGGACAGACACTATATTTTTTTTGAAGTACAAATCAAAGGTAAAGATGAGGTATGTAAACCTTATATGTAAATACAATTGAATTATGGCAAATGAGAAGATCCCGACTCATTATTATCATTCAGTTAAAATCATTATTTTAGCCGTACTTGGGGGGGGGGGATATCAAAATTTTATGCTATCATTTCACACGAACCGACTACCGTCATTCCTTTTTACCCATCATTTTGTTTGTTTTCACCACCATTTGCATGCCTTCACCCGCAAAACTTACTCTGCTCAGAAGTGATTGCTTGACTCTCTGACTGTGCATTTTACTAAGATGTTAGATATGGTAGGCCCTGTTATATGATACGAACCTGCCACGACAACCCTATTAGAATTGTATCCAGAAGTCTATCAAATTTATCTGTAGGCAGGTTGGCTGGGTTATTTTCAGAGGCTCCAGGGATTTGATCAACAACAAGTTCTTCAATTTGCTCGAAATCTTCAAGAAGATCATTCCATCGTTCATGGGGTTCAGATTCCAGTCACAGAGGATGATATAACACAAGTTTCGGGTTTCCCTGTCACTAGCATTCATTTGTTCAGCCGCAAACACATCATCCTTAATGCCCATCAGGATTTTCTCTTGCCAGGAGAACAAGTTGAACATAAAGGTCGAGGTGTTCGACTTAGCTCATTGCCACCTCCTTGGCTAAAAGTTACAGAGTTTGTCAAGCACTATCTCACCTATGAAGGCCGATACCAGGTAGTCTACCAGTACAATTTTGTCTTGTTATCCCATTTAAGACATGCTAGATTGGTGAATATTCCCTACTATCTGCTCGTATGTCTTAGAAATATGTCACATTATTGTAAAAAGGCTAAAAATCCCACCCTTTCCCTCACCCATCACCGTCTTTATCAACCACTTATCCAAAAGGGTTTTTCCCAACAAAACCCTCCCCTAAACAACCCACCCATAGACCCTCAGGAAGCTACTGAATATCCTGAAAAATCCTCAGGAACAACAACCACAAAACCTTCCAGACCCTCTGGAAAGACCTATTAATCTGCTTACAAACCCAATTGATCCAATTAACCCTCCTACCATACCAAGCCCGCCCCACAACTTACTAGAATCATCTACTCCTACTGTTCATATCCTTAGCGATGATTCTGAACCAGATAAACCTGATAACCCTCCCTGCCCCATCACTGAGGAAAAACCCACACGCAAAATAAAGAAGCAAATTCCTCCTTTTCCCTCCTTTTTACAAAGAAAACAAATGAGGACTTGAACAAGAGAAACCATTACTGCCACTGCCCTAAACCCCCAACCCATCTTGCTAAAAGCCCATACACCTCCACCCTGCCAAATTTCAGAATTTTTACCTATTCCACCCATGGGCACTGAAACAAAAGAACCAGAGGCCCAAGGTACTGTGACATCATTCTCTTTAAATCAAGTAGCTGAAACAAAAGAACCAACTACTCATCCAGTAGCTGAAACACAAGAACCGGCTACTCATCTAGTATTTGAAACACAAGAACTAGCTACTCATTTAGTAGCTGAAACAAAAGAACTAGCTATAACTGTTAGACAAGAACCAACTACAACTGAAACACAAGAACCAACTGTTGATGTTGTTCCCGAAATACATGAATCAGATGCCCAGGGTGCTGCAACACAACTTTCTCTACATCAAGAAGCTGAAACACAAGAACCAACTGCTGATCCTATAGCTGCTCCACAAGAACCAGCTATTGCGGTTGTGACTGTTATACAAGAACCAATCACCCCTCTTAACACACCTATGAAATATCAACAACCAGAACCAACAATGGCCTCTATCTTACAAGAAAATGAGTTCCTAAGGTATGAACTGGAAGCCTACAAGAAAGAGCTATTAATGGTAAAGGAAGCCTACGACAAGGAACTTAAATTGTATACCCTAGCTCGCATAGCGACTATGACAGAGGAAAACAAAAAAGAGAATCAGTGTAGAGGGTATATGTGCAGTCAATGTGGGGACATTTATTATCAAGCAGGCTACAAAGTAACTCAAATTCCAATGCTTGGAGCTTCCCTTGCACCTATGACTTTTGTAGTCAAAGAAGAAAACCCTGTTGTTACACAAGAACCGGTAGGACCTTCCAAAATTCAAAATGAACCCTGGCCTACAACAACTGGTACATCTGAAGCCCCTGTTTTTATTAATAAAGCTGTAAAAACACTGCCTATTGATGAATCTGCCTCTCCTAGCAAGATCATCACCCATACTCTTGTGGAACGAGCCACTCAGACCCTACCTCATCCTATCACTTGCAATGCTGAAACACAAACTCAACCATGGGATGAACAAACATTAATGGACAAATGGAAAAAACAGTCTGCTGTTACACAGGAAAAAAGCCTGCAGGAGCACAAACTACTTTAGCTAAACCACATCTATTTAAACTGGGAAGCTTTGGAGAAAACACGCCAAGAATCCCATGCCCATAAGAAGCAGAATGAAGAGCTAAAAGGAAAATTGCTCCTGATGTTTAACTTGGCACAAAAATTGTTGGCTGCTAGGAAACCATCCTCCAATTACTCTTTTTTCCTCATAGAACGACTTACATTTTTTTAGATTAAATCAGTCAAAGAAGGAAGACCCCACGCAGTGTTAAATCAAACAGATTTTGTTAGAAATTTTGCAAAAGCCTCTACTATTGATTAACACCTCCTATGTGAGGTATATCTTCATAATGAGGCTATCCCTAAGAACCGATAGCTTAACCTTAACCCTCTTGTCGGTGATATCTAGATTCAGGCACTCAACTCCTTCCTTAACAATTAGATTACATGGCAGAATGACTTCCTAGCTTCCAAGCATAACGAAGATAATTTCCTCCTTTGGATACGGCCAGAACCACAGAACGTTGTCACCTTTGTTGCAAAGTATTATCATTTTTTGAAGAAACCAGGGATGATTCAATATATTCGGCAACTACAGACAACAGTACTTCAGGATTGTCAATAGTTTATTAAATCCATAGAGATCGCTGCCCTACAAGCAAATAACATGTTTTGGCAACAATATTCTGAGAAAAGGCAGGAGCACAATCCCTTTTGTCCTACCAATATTGAGACAACAATATCCCGGGTACCTAGTGTTATAACCCTAAATTACACCACACATGCTTACTTGGCATCAGGCCAACATATATCCCTTCTTTGCCAAAACTCTGTTGAACAACATTTTGAAAATCCTCTTGTGTCAAGGCCCACGTGCCCTAACCCATTACTGCACGCATGTACATGCTGGTTGACTCACAACAACCCACGTGTACCTAACAAAGTATGAAAAAAGGAAAGTTGTCGACAGAACAAAAAGCTATGGGTCAGTTAACTGAAACTCCCGGACATGCATGGCCGAGGGTTCATCCAAAATCCTAGCTCCTTCTAGCCTATAAAAGAAGGGGTAGGGGTACCATTTGGAAGGGGAACAATATAGCGAAGAAAATCTTCCCATTTACGTAATCCATTGTCCCAACCCTTTAGACTTTCCTCATGCCAAAGGATATTTAATGCAAAGTAGTTGAAGGACAAAAGAAGAGGAGCCCAGGATCAGGTTCAAGGAGTGGTGGTGGGTCTCAGCTTTTGTAAGTTGATTCACTTTCAATGATAAAAAGAATGCTTTTCCCATCTGAAATCATGAATTTTCTATAGTTTGATTGATTTATATTTGATTTCTAACCCTTGAGTATAGAAGTGGCATGCATGCATAGTCATCATTTGTCTTGAGTGCATGTCATCTGTGGAAGGAGCAGCGCATGCAAGTAATCAGAGCGCAATGGAGGATCTACATCAAATGCCGGTAATAAGTAGGTGGTCATTTTGCATGCATTTACTAAGAAGAAGGGATTTTAATCTTGGGATGTGGGTAAAAAAGCAGTTTCTATTCGATCAAATTTGCATGCAAGTCTGACCCTAGTTTTCTAGTCCGTAGGGTGTTTTTCCCAACAACAGAATTGGCGACTGTACTGGGGAGAATACTCTTTAGGGTTCCTGGATTTATTTAAAGTTTTTGGGTAGTTTAAAGACTAGGTTTTATATTTTTTCTTTGTCTGCCTTTTATTTTTCTGTAAGGTCTGAGCTAGCAGGGAGTCTGGTTTTCCATACCAGTTTTCCCTCACTGTATTTTTCGGGACACACAGAGGTACATGCGGCTTACAGAAGGCCTGAACGCATGTACCCACACCCCATCCTTTGACAGCCCGCGTGTGAACTCTAGCTGTCGAGATAGCAGTAGCGTGTAGGAGTTCAGACAACCTTAGAGGTAATCCTCCTCTTCCCTGTTAGAATTAAACATTCTCAGGGGGTTTTCTAGAATCCCGTCTGAGTCTTACTGGTTCACAGTCCTATCTTAGATTGCTTTTTTTTTTTGCTTTATTATTCCTTGCATTATTTGTCTTTTTTGTTAGAAAGAGCATCCAAGCCTTTAAGGGATCCTGGTTATCAATACTAGAGGTCTCTTCCTGGTCTGGACTGTCTGTTTTCATATTTTTCTTTAGGATTTAGATATACACGCGACCTATACAAGGTCAGCCTGCGTGTACATGCTTTATGTCTCTGTTCAACATGCATTTGCACGCATGTTGTTTTAGTGATAGTCACGTTCTTGTACATGCTACTTTTTTCCCAGGGTGGGACAGTCATCCCCTCCTTTGATAAGAGGTATTCCACTCAAGTGTTTGAATCTAGGTTTGAACAGTCAGTAGGTTAGGATTCATCTTACCCTTAGCCTGCTTTTTCTCAGTTAATAGTTGACAGAAAAAAAAAAAAATGTTTTATGGTTTTTAGACAAGCGTGAGAGTCATTCTTTGTTCAATTTATTTTGTGTGATTATTCAATCTGATTCTTTGCGATCCGCGCGTTAAGCCATAATTTTTTTTCTTTGTTTTTTGCTTATCGGTATTTCCCCTTTTTTGCTTTACTAGCACTTAAATAAATAAAAAAATATCTTTTCATTTTTTTCTTTGGTTAAAGAATGTGTTTTTTTATCATTAGCTAGGGAAAAGTCTTTTATTTCATAATTTTTTGCAGTGCACATAGATAATAAGTAGCTCATAGTCAAGCGAAATTCCTTTGATTTGGCTATATAAAATCTTAGAAAAAAAAAAAAAAATCTTTCTTTGTGGAAAGTTGTCAAAATTTTGCATTTAGTAAAAGTCTTTTGTTTCCATCTTTTTTCATTCATTTTTTCTTTTGTCTTTACACATCATCAGTTTCACCCTCATACCCCTTGAAGTAAGACAAATCCATAAAAGCAACGCTAATTTTAAAATCTACTAGACTTTTATGTTTGTAGGGTTCACAAACTAGTTCAGGACTAGGGCCTTGGATTAGGTTGGAGAGGAAACTCTTCAAGGCCATTCAAAACCGAACATTAGAGTCTGAGATAGGGAGTGTCTAAGTCCAATTTCATGAAATTTATCTGGGACCCCCCTCTAACATAGGGGATAAACATGAGGTCATGTGCAGAAAGGTAGCGGAGATAACCCCTCCAAAACTGGACCAATCGTAGTGGAGAACACATATAGAGGGCTTGTTTTGGGATTCTGTCATTTGCGTTTGCCACGGGGCTTCGTAGGTCTCGAATCTATTCGAGGTCCTCAGTTGTCTTCCAGACCATTTTCTCTTGATACCCTTGACAGATTTCAGGCTCGATACCCTGCTCATTGTGGTCTACCTGACTTTCGGCTGTACCTGCCTGGTGACTGTTCGCGTGCTGGAAACCTAGTTGCCAATCTTTTTAGGGACATACACAGGTGACTGTGGGGTATACCATGGTACCTAGGATAGACATCAAGCCACACTTTGCAGAGTATACCCAAAGGGTGCTTCCATGTTCGAGTTTCACTTGCACTGGTAAGTTTCTCTAGTGTTGGTTGTTGTAACTATTCTTCCAAATAATTTTAGTGATTGCTTGTCTTATCTCTTAGGGGATTCTTTCTAGTGTGTGTTACTTTTGAACATTTAGAGTACCTTAGAGTGTCTTGGATCTTATCACACAGTGGAGGATCCTGAGCTCCGTCGGTCACGAAATCTTCTTGGCCTACCGTCGGTTACACTGGAGCCACCCCTGCCACCATTAAGGATGAAGCTAGACCAACAAGGGTCTTTTGAAGCATCCAGGTTACAAACCTTTGTGCCCGAAAAACTCTCGGAGGAATCAACCGCCGCTCTTGGCTCGGTTGAAACCCCAACCACTGATATCTTGGCACCATTTATTGTACCAATCCAATTTCGCGAATGCCAAACAATGCCTCACACAACAATGGAAACAAACGTTGTTACTTCTTTTGGGAATTCTTCAATTCCCACCACAGTTGCTACCACAGGAGAATCATCTCCTAACCTACCGTCATCGATATAAGCCACCATGATCTCGGCCACAACTGTGTTTCACAGTGGACTGAACCCATCTATGGTGGCGACCATAACCCCCTTCACACCTAGTGCGACAGGCCCTCTGTTCTCATACGGTATGCCTATTTCGGGTACAAGTACTGCACTAACCTACTCCACTTTACAGACTTTGGGTCTGGGGGCAGGGATCTCTAACGCTCCTCTGGAAGGTCACCTTGGGGGCACTCCTATCCCTTTTAATGCTTTTCCTTATGTAGGAGGTCATATCCCTCCTTCGTCCCCTTCGCTTGGTGGTCTGCATCAACAGTCTACCGGGCAGCCTACACACACTAGTTTATTTGGAGCAGGGAGTCAAGGAACACCTTCTCATAGTATGCTGGTAGGTTTGACACCGTTTTATTGGAATGGGATGTTTGGTAACAACACATTCTCATCCGCCACTTTTTCGACTGGGGGCAACCCCATTTTTGGACAATCCACTCCTGCACAGGGTACTATTCCTACACAGGGGGCACACATAGAAGGACCTTGGAACTCAGGACAAGGATTTGTTCCCTCCTCCAGAATGTCGTTCTAGGATAATTATTTCCACAGTCAATGGAACCCTTGATAGACTACTATGCCTCTCCCCGCAGGAACGACATGGGGTAATCCTTCCCAAAGTCCTTCGAATATGATGCATGCCCAACACTCTATGTCCTTTATGGAAAATCAGTTGATGATGTCTCCACAGATGCAAAATCCTTACATTGGTCAGGGCCATGAGTTTTACCAGAAATCAGGCCAGCAACCAAACTTTTCCTGGCAACTCGGTGCCAGTCAAACTCCAGGACCCTTTTTCCTAGGTTATCAGCAGCAACCCAAACTACCATTCCTGGAAACTTTACACTTGCCAGATTTGACAAGGTTGTTAAATGATCCTATTTTTCATGATCCACGTTGGCCTCCTATGCCGACGAAGTTTCCTTCAGACATTCCAAAGTTCGAGGCCAAGCCTAATGAAGATCCAAGTGATCATGTGACTACCTTTCATCTTTAGTGCTCGTCTAACTCATTGAAAGATGACTCCGTACAGTTGTGATTGTTTCAACGTACTCTTATTGGGAGTGCTGCGAAATGGTACATTGAGATCGATCGCTCAAGATAATCTTCTTTTGGCGAAATGGCGATGGCCTTCCTTAACCACTTCCAGTTACCTATGAGATACGACGCTGGCACTGAGCTGATCACCAATTTCAAATAGATAACAACGGACCATATCTCTGATCATATCCGAGAGTGGAGACGCCAGAAGAGTCTAATCAAAGTACCATTCCCACCAACATTCCTGCTTGAGTGGTTCCTTAAGTCTTTGGTCCCACAGTTATCCAAAGACGTCGCAACCTCCGGAGTTTTCTCCGAAGAAGATGCCATCATGAGGGCTGAACAGTTTGAGCTCATCTATTCTCAGTTTGGTTTATTATACAACATCTTGCCAGATGTGCCACGTTCGATACTGGATAAAACTAGACAGAGAGTTGGACCACATGCTGATGGTATTGTTGGTTCAGCACAAACCAAGCCCGCTGAGTAATTGAAAAAATAGTTGTAATATTTATCCATACAACACACAGCGGCCAGCCAAACTACTGCTTTGGCTGCTCCCCCTACACAAACATCGGAAGTACACATCGTGTAGTAGACTAACCCAAAGGCCACCCAACAACCTGAATGGAAGAAAAAACAATGAAAGAAGGGTAAGGGGGATAAAAAACCCACTGATAATGCTGGCGAGGAAAACACAAAAAAATGGAAGGCGAGGTATCCATGCAACTTGTGTGTGGAAGACCACCCAACCCATATTTTTCCTCGACTTGCAGAGGCCCAAACGTTTGTCACATAGCAACAACAAGCCGTGTTGACTAATCCCTTTCAAGATGGGCAAAATCTAACTCAAGCCTCTACAAGCACAAAAGGGGGAAGCCAAAAAACCTTCCCTCCTCCAAACAATCCCTCATCCATGAACATATATATGGTTAGGGGTGATGCTTTCATAACTACTAGACTGCACGACTATAGTAAACCAAGCACTTCTGAGAAGAGTAAAGAAGCTGATCTCCTATCTCTTCCTCTACAGATTGAGAATATGTTGGGAGAAACAATGACACACATTCCAAAGGGTGCATTTAAAAAAGCTTCTCACAACCCAAACACAAGGGCTGCCTAGAATTACTCTGTGGTGGAGGATTTATCACAAACCCCTTGTGCAATGTCTGCTTTGGAGGTCCTCCAAAGCTGACCTGCTCAGAGGAAAGCCTTGTTAACTGCTTTGGGCTCTACTGAGACTTGTAATATAGGAACCATCATGTTATATACAATCGACTTAAAACCTCGTCTACCTTACCACGTAGCGTTTCAGATAGTAGTGGCTCATCCCACGAAATTTTTTACACGGAATATCTTCTGCATGGTGGTCGATGAGGGCGCCTCGACATGCGTTATGTCGTTAGCATGTTGGAAGGCCATTGGCCAACCTGCTTTGTCTCCATCACCTACTCTCCTCACTACTTTCGACGGTCATTCTTTCCGACCACATGGCATCGTTCCTTCTTTCCCTGTGCAGTTAGGAGGGAAAACCACATGTTTTGAAGTAGAGGTAGTCGATGCTCCCCTCAACTATAATCTCTTGTTAGGACAGAGTTGGACTTATGCTATGAAAGCTGTGGTTGCTACAGTTTTTCAAGTCTTGTTGTTTCCACATGAGGGCCGGATAGTGACCATCGATCAATTGTATTTCTCCAGACCTGACCCAGCCTTGGGGGAATCCACGGTCCTGATGATTGATAATCCTCAACTAGGTGTCGTTCATGTAGGAGTTGGTTTGTACCCATCCTTGATGGGTACTTTCGATTTCCCACCTCCTCACAATGATATCAAGTTTGTATCTAATCACCATAAGGTTGAGATTTTTCAAGTTTCATTGTTCCGCACGACTTACTTTGAGGATCCTTGGATTCTTCCTTCCCCATCAGCCACGATGGATGAGATAGGGCACCCAAGCATGTCCATGCCCTTGTCTGCTGCTGAGGTAGAATACTCTTTAGTCCAACAAGCTTCAACTAACCCTGATCCGACTCCTGCACAAGAGCTAGATCCACTTCTAGAGCCTATTTGGGCTCAGGGTTCTCTCGCTAATGTCGATTCGTTAGACTTGGTCTTGCCTTTTGATGAAGAAGTAATCGAAGCAATGACTAGTCTAGAAAAAACTTGGGAAGATATTCATCACATATCATATTTCCTCCCAGAGTTAAGTCGAATTGAAGCAGGAGAGTTCCTCGTGACTATGACGAGAGATCAACCTTGTCCTATTAATCTCTTAGCTATACACGAAATTTATGTTGAGAGCAATATGGAAACTATCGCTGAACCTACACCAATCAATATCTACTGAAACCCTAGCATCGTGGAGAATGTTTTCGTCAGAGATGATTTCTCCCCCAGAGAGACTCAACTCTATACAAATCTTTTTAAATAATTTTGCGACGTTTTTTCCTGGTCTTACGAGGAGATACCCAACATCGACCCACAAAGTTTCGATCATGAGCTACCTTTGTTATTTTTCAAGCTCACTTTGAGATCCAAAAGCAACATCCAGTGAGACTGCATTTATGCTTTTCGATCTCATCCGGATTAACTGAGAAAAGTAACCATTGTGGAGTCTTCTTTAAGCCCTTTTCAGACTCCTTAAAAATTAAAATATTGTGGAGTGACCTTGTTTCTTCACACTCGTTAAATTGGTCCAGAAGAACATTCCTTAAACGGGTCTCCTTTTAAGCCCTTTTTAGACCCTCTAAAAATGAAAAGATTGTCGAGCGATCTTGTGGACTTTCACGCTCGTTAAACTGAAATTTGAAGTCACGTCTGTCCGACAGTAGTTTACCCCTTTTTCGGTCTGAACGGTCAACTGTATGAACAAAGGTATACTCTATTGAATTTCCATTCTTTAGAAGAGTACTCTCAGGTATAATTTTATTCATTTTTCAGGCCCGAGGGACTAAATTTATGAATAAGAAACACCCAGGGAGTCCATAGTTCAACTCTTTTCAGACTCCCTAAAATTGAAAAGATCGTCGAGTGACCTTATTCTTTCACACTCGTTAAATTGGTCCAGAAGAATATTCCTGACGGAGTCCATAGTTAAGCTTTTTTTAGACTCCTTAAAAGTGAAAAAATGGCCGAGTGATCTTGTCCTTGTCACACTCGTTAAAATGGTTTTGAATTGACGTCTAATCACTGCTAGTTTACCCCTTTTTCGAACCGACTAGACTATTGTCGAAAAAGGTACCCCAACGAAGTCTCCTTTTATGCTTTTTCAGACTCTCTAAATATGAAAAACCATTGAGCTTACCTTCTTCGGGCTCGTTAAACTTACATCAAAGGACGTTACCATTGTGTTTTCTATCAACCGCATTTGCATACCTTATCCAGTAGCCTTGTGACAGTTTGCTTCTGCGTCTTAACACCTTTGGCCGCTGGAGGATTTTCCTGAGTATCATTTTACCAGAATATCAGTATTTTCCTTGTGCCTAGAGATTGTATGTTTGCAGTACTCGTTCCTCCATTGTAACATAATATTCCTTTATTCTTTTTCCAAAATTATCGAAAAGAACAAAAAAATCAAATATACCCCAAAAAGAGGATGGGAAAAGTATTTTCTTTATTGGCAACATAATGAGTCACCCTTGGATAAAGCACATCTGTCTGTTTGATCATCAGACTATGGGATGTAGTACGACCTTAGGAAGATTTTCTCGCTGTATAGAGTTGTTTCCTCCACTGTTTGGTTATTCTTCCAAACATATGGAGAGTTTGCATTGCTTCTTGCTTCGTAGACTTATGATTAACATATATGCTCCCTGAGTCTCATCACTTATCATGCTATTTTCCAAGGGAAGTTTTTCACTCAGCCTGAGTCAACCCCTCTGCAATATGTCTCTTGTCCACATACCTGGCCATCTTGAACGTCTAATCAAGTCCTTGTTCGAAGTCACTAAAGCCTTCAGTCTGATCATCAAGATTATCAAGTCCATGACCAAAGAGCCGTTGAAGACCTCTAGGTAGTGCAGTTGTACACTCATATTACACTCCTACCCAATTTTTGGGAAGATTTTGAAGTTGTTGCTCGAGCTCTGAAGTCCAGCCATCAGGCTGAATTAGCTTCTAGAAGATGGATACTCTATAAGTATATCTTTCTGATTTTGAGATGTAGCTCCGCTATGTATTATTCGCAGCTACTCTTTATAGTTATTTGACATGGATCTACAGTGTATTTGATTGGTAGCCATGGTTCTATTTTATCTCAAGCATGAATATGCCCTCCTCAGTGAGACATTTATTATTTTGCAGACGACACCTCTTGGTTCCTGATCCTTGGGCTCACTCGTTTAGCACATCAGTAAAGATTGGTAATGTATTTCGACCATCAGATGCTCTTTTGACCTCATACATTAGGGGGCATCTATTATAACCCTAAATTGCACCACACATGCTTACATGGAATCAAGCCAACTCATATCGCTTCTTTGCCAAAAATCTGCTGAACAACTCTTTGAAAATCCTCTTGTGTCAAGGCCCACGCACCCTAACTCATTACTACACGCATGTACACGTTGGATGACTCACAATAGCCTGCGTGTACCTAACAAAGCACGAAAAAAGGAAAGTTTTCGATGGAAAAAAAAGCTATGGGTTAGTTAACTGAAACTCTCGGCCATGCATGGACAAGGGTTCATCCAAAACCCTAGCTCCTTCTAGCCTATAAAAGAAGGGGTAGGGGTACCATTTGGAAGGGGAAAAATATAGAGAAGAAACTCTGCCCATTTATGTAATCCATTGTCCCAACCCTTTAGCCTTTCCTCATGCCAAAGGAGATTTAACGCAAAGCAGTTGAAGGACAAAAGAAGAGGAGCCCAGGATCAGGTTCAAGGAGCGGTGGTTGGTCTCAACTTTTGTAAGTTGATTCACTTTCAGTAATAAAAATAATTATTTTCCTATCCTAAAT
The DNA here is from genome assembly GCA_000966675.3 of Picea glauca. Lineage (NCBI taxonomy): Eukaryota > Viridiplantae > Streptophyta > Pinopsida > Pinales > Pinaceae > Picea > Picea glauca. The sequence goes on from JZKD02S1671762.1 coordinate 574,851, forward strand.
CATGAATTGTCTATAGTTTGATTGATTTATGTTTGATTTCTAACCCTTGAGTATAGAAGTAGCATCCATGCATAGTTGTCGTTTGCTTTGAGTGCAGGTCATCTGTGGAAGGAGAAGCGCAAGCAAGTAATCAAAGCACAACGAAGGATCTACATCGAACGCCGGTAATAAGGTAGGTGGTACTTTTCCATGCATTTATTGAGAAAAAGATATTTTAATCTTGGGATGTTGGTAAAAAAGTAGTTTCTATTCATTCAAATCTGCATGAAAGTTTGAACCTAGTTTGCTAGTCCATAGGGTGTTTTTCCCAACAATACCTAGCAACATTAAATGTGTTCAACAATGTGCTGAAAGCTTGATAGGTTATCGGTTCCATTTTCTTATTCCGTGGATGCCAGCAGAGAAATATCAAGTTCATCATAAGTTGCCCACGAAGGTTGAAACAATAGCTTGGCAAAGGCTACAACGCGTTCAAGGATTCAGAGCTCCAACAAACAACACTTTCCACAACTACTGCTTAAGTAATTTGCATGCTCAGAGTTGGTATCCAGATTCAGATTCAGATTGAATTTGCCTGAGGACATGCAACCTTTTTAGTTGGGGGGGATGTTAGGACCCTTTAATGTACCTTTTTGTTCATACTTTTTTCTATCATTACATCATTTTACCACTCACATTTAAGCCTACGTTATCACCTTAACCTTTCTTTCCAAAGGTATATAACGTTTCTTCTCTTTGCTATATGTTTGATTTGTTTTACATGCAATTTTACAATACTCTCATACTTAGCCATCGATTAGAAACATATAGTTGCTGAAACAGTTTGAACTACAGATTATTGTTGCTGCTCAAAGACCCATTTCTGAAACAGTCAACAACACGCAAATCCCGTTGCTAAAACAGTCCGTGATTTGCGATGCTGGAACGACAATTCACACAGCAGTAACAAGAAGGAGTTGTTACACTGGATGCAATAGCCGTACCTTAAGCCAACACCAACCATCGCTGCTTCTTGAGACCACGTTGATGAAATAGTCAAACAAAACGCAAATCCCATTGCTGAAAAAATCCGTGATTTGCAATGCTGAAATAGTATACAATAGTAGTAACAAAAAGATTAATAAATAAGTTGTTACACTGGCCGCAACAGCTACAACTCAACCTAGCACCATTCCAACTATTGTAACAACATTTTTCTATGGGAGATCAGAATATCCTATTCCAACATAGAATATTAGATCTGACTAAGAATAGGATTCGTATGTACACATGTAATTTTATGATTAATTGTATTAAGAGGATTCTCCTCTTTAAATAAGGGGAAATCATCATTAGATGGGAGGATTTATTTGTCTAGAAAGGAATTACAGAGAAGGGCGTGTTCACTTTGGATATTGTAACATGATACAATTGACAGATGAATAAAATATTATTATGATCATTTCTTCTTAGTTCCTTTCATTTCCGGGGAATCTTGTGAGAAGGAGAGGGCCCACTTTCTTCACAAGATTCACCCATTAGTTCTGTAGTGTGTTAGTATTATTTTTGTTCACGCCTTGTTTAAGCTTTGTTTTTATGATACTCTAGTTTACTGAACTTTGTTTTGCTGAAACTCTGCTTTACTGATTGTTACATTGTTTTTATATAATTCATTCTTGGGTAACTCTTAATCATTCTGATTGGTAATTCTGCTTCATGAATTTATGAAAGTGTGATAATCAGAGACAGGTGTTGAATATTCCTGCTTGGGGAATAGGGTCATGTTCTCTGTTACAAAATATTTATCCTTCAATACTTGTCAATCATTTTGATTGGTAATGAGTTCATGAAAGTGTGATAGTCAGAGACAGGTGCTGAAGATTCCTGCTTTGGGGAATAGGGTCCTGTTCTCTGTTACAGAATAGTTAGTCTTCCTTGCAGTATGCTGTAAGATTTCTTTTCCTAGGTTGTTGTTTCTTAATGTAATCCAAGATTCTTTTGATAATTATTTTTCTTAAATCTCAAACTCTGCAATAGATAGATTGCTTGTCTGTAATTCAAAGTAGAACTTCAGTCTATTCAAGGCAAGGTGTGATTAGTGTACTTTTACTATAACTCTAGATTTCTTTTGAGATTGAGCATATACAGTGTGTGATTGCCTTTGAAATAAAAAGACTTCCCTGGGTTGACAATTTATGTAACACTTGATTGTTTAGTTAATAAGCAATTACAGTGACCAACATTTTGGCACCATTTCCAGGGAAGACAATTATAGATTTCAAAAGAACTTATGTTCTTTCAGATATACAGATTGCATGAGAGGATGTAGAGACCCCAAAGAAACTGACCCTACATGTGGCAGGGGTAGAGGAAGGGGAGGAAGAAAGACTTTTATTGATGAGATTATATTAAAATCTGAATCTATTGCTCTGGAAAACCAAAATCTCAACCTTCCTTTCAAACAAACTTTGAAATGGGGAAAGAAATTTGGATCCCTGAGACAGTTGAGAAACCAACATAAAACATTGAGGATCGAGCAAGTGCAGGAGGGGAACAAACAAAAGAAACCATGGATGAGTATAATGAAGAACTACACCATGAAGAACAAGTAGGTCCTGAAGGAGAGGTAAATGATGAAAACTCTTTTTCTACCTTAGGATTTCCTATTGGTGATCTTCCTAGAGGAGTAGCTCCCATGAAGATTATTCCACTCTCATCTTTACCTAACTTTCATGGTTTATATTCAGAGGATCCCGATGAATTCCTTTTCGAGTTTGACATATTATGTAGAAGTTATGATTACATTTCCAATGCTAAAAAATTAAAGCTATTTCCAGCAACATTAAAAGGAAATGAATTAAGATGGTTCATGAGTCTTGGAGGTCATGTAATCACAAAATGGGATCAGATGAAACATAAATTCCTGCACAAATACCAAGACTATTGCCGAACAAGAGAAAAAAGAGAGGAAATATTCAAGATGATACAGAAAGAAGTTGAAAATTTGGAGGACCTTGTGGAAAGGCTACAGTATAATCTACAAAGATCTAGTCACCCCGATGTAAGTAAAGATATTCTTAAAATAATATTAATAAAAGGAGTAAGAGATGACTGTCTAGATATGCTTAATATGCTTGGAAAATGGGACATATCTAAAGAATCATATGATGAAATTGTTAACCTATGTAAAATATGTTTAAGAGGAGCTGCAAGGAAAAGATCAAACAACAGGGATACCAAATTTTCAAGAGTTCAAAAATCAGCCAGTGGAGGAGCAACAAGAGCCAAAATAGGTAATTTAATTGAGGGTTTTAAAAATGAAATGTTAAGCTCTTTTTCTTCACAAATTGATGCCTTGTAGATTCAAAAGAAACAAGCCGAAGCAGAAGCAGTTATGTCCATCTTTTGTTCCAAATGCAGATATACGCACCCACTAAGGGAATGCCCAATGGACAAAAAGCCAATCTGCACCATTTGTGATAAGGATCATGAAACTCAACAATGCCCTTCTTTACCAGGAATCAAGGCAGCATTACAACCAACTGATGAAGAAGCTGAAGTTTTCTATCTGTTGACACAGAAAAGGCAATGGTAGCCATGGGGACAAGGTATGAATCCTAATATGCCATTTACATCTTCTAATCGTTGGAATAACTATTCTTCTTTTTTTTTTTTTTAAGTAAGAAGTATTGTATATTAAAGACCTTAGAAAACCACAGTAAAGTTCTAGAATACACCAATAGTCATACTATAATTACTGGACTACCCCAACAGAGGGGAAACCAGTCCAACCAGCATAAGAGTTAAGCAGAGTATTGCTATAGCTAAGAAAGAAATGTTTTATATGAACTAGTCCCCCATTGAATATAACAAAATCTATCATAACTGCAAATAAAACTACGAGCCTAAACACCTGGCAGGTAGCCCAGCCATGTGGCATGGAGGTCCCCTGGCCAAGGTTCCTCCTTGACGTACGTCACCTCATTCACCCATTGCACCTCGCCTGCCACCTTGTTTGTAGCTCCCTTGGCATCTGTCGTCACATCCTGTAGCTGTCGACTTTCCGAGTCTACCTCCCCTGTCATGCACCTGGTTTTCTCCATCCCCTTTTCCACTAAGCATTGTTCCTTGGTGTCTCCTCCATTGTCTGTTGTTTGGGGCATCTCCTTTGAGGTCGCTCCAACTAGGTAAGAGGGGAAGGCCTTGCGCATGGAGGCGAGGAGTTGAAGAAGGGTTGTTATCTTGTCGTTTATGGACTGCGACCAGAAGTGGAGGTCCTCCACCCCCTGTCGAAGTTCAAACACCAGTCCATAAATAATGTCTAAGATTTCTCGGAGTTGCACCCCATTGTAGGAGTCAGATGGCTGGTGTTCAGAGTTCCTTGGCCTACGAGGAGGAGGGGGTGTGCCACACGAGCTTCTTGTAAAATCAGAGACTACTATAGTGTCTGGTACAGGCAGAGTGGAAGTGATACAGAGACGCGAGGGTGAGCCCATCATCCGTGGGATAATTTCCAAAGAGTGCAACTGCGACACCAACGAAACTGGAGAGGGAGGAGAGAAGGGTTCAGGCTAGAGGGGAGGGGAGGAGCAGATGGAGGGTGATTCGGGAGGCGAGAGTGAGGGCCTGCGAGGTTTCCATGGAGAGCCTTGCCTCGGCCTTCCCCTCGGGTGAGGCATTTGGTAGTGCTGATGACTGTTCAAAGAATCAAAGTGCACCAGGCTGAAGTGAAAGACACAAAAGCAAGTAAGGCCAGCTAATATCCGGAGGATTCGAATCATATCAGACCATGACTGCAAAGGGAGGATCCCTTCGACACTTGAGCAGAGTCGGGAGATGTACGTCTGTGGCAGAGCCATGCTAAGTCACTTGTAAGAAGAAGAGAAGTGCATAAATGTGCATTTACAATGAGGATAGTTCTAATTAATGATAGAAGGGGGTGGCAGGTGGTGGCACGAGCCCGTCACATGGCTCCATGCCTCGTGGGTTGGTGCCGACCTCTTTGGCTTGCCAAGTGTGCCCCAATAACACCCCATCCGGGGGATAATTATCCTTCTTTTAATCAAGAAAATTACCCTCCCTTTAATCAAGTGCAATACCCACCCCTCAATCAAATGAATTACCCACCCATGCAACAAACTAACCCTCCCTTTGTAGATCCAAAAATGTGGAATCATTGGCCTAAACAACAACAAACTTACCTTAACCTATGGAATCCAAATTAGAGAGGTCAACAACCCCCATTCCAAAATTAATTACCTCAACTTCAATCACAATTTCTGCAACCACTCTTTTTACCATCAGGTACTCCACCGAACAATCAAATGATGAGGCCAAAACTACCTGCACAACCTAACCCTAACCCCAATAATAAGGCTGTGCAGTGCATTGATATTCAAAACCAGCCTATAATTTCTCTTTTCCCTACGCAATGCAATGATGTTCAATTACAATCTGGGAAAATAGTAGAACCTATCATGGATAATGTTACCTCTTCTGATTCCAATAAAGAAGAAATAAAAAAGAACGATGTACCTGAAGAGGTACAATCGTCCTCCAACACTATTGCTAAAACAAAAAAACCACCATTCCATAAGCATTTATCTTTGACTAAAATGCCTGAGCCACCTGATTTCAATCTTCTAGGGGAATTACAAAATATTTATGTCAAAATTCCACTATTACAAGCACTAAGAGACGTACCAATTTATCCCAGAACTATGCAAGAAATTTGTGTTAAGAAACCCGGTAGGAAAACTAAAGATCCCCTCACAGTTCATGTTATGGGTGATTTGTCCACACTAATGTCGGGTAAAGTTACCCTAGTTAAATATGGTGATCCCGTCCATCTTACTGTCTCAGTGCAAATCGGAAAAACAATAATTCTTCGAGTTCTGGTAGACTTAGATGCTGCTATCAATATTATGACTCTTGAAACCTCACAACTGTTAAAACTGAAGAATGAAATCAGAGATACCCCAACCATTCTAGAATTAGCTGATCGTTCTAAAATCAAACTGGAAGGAGTCATTGAAGACCTAATCATCTCAGTTGAATATTGGAATTATCCAGCTGACTTTGTGTTATTACAACCTAAGACAAAGTTGGGGGGTCATGCTCTAATTTTGGGCAGGCCTTGGCTAGCCACATCAAATGCTTTTATCAGCTGTAGATCTGGTTCAATGACAATTTCCAACAGATATGAGACTAAACAACTTACCCTCTACCCTCACGCTACACCCTTGATAAATAATGACAATTCCTTATGGGTGGACTTTGATGATCAAACTACTCAACCTATCTTGACTATCGGACAAGCCTTAAGCCTTAAAGATACCACTGAGGATGAAGTAATTAATAATTTTATTTGTGAACCTTCCTCCATGACTCTAGGAACTCATAACCAACTAACTGCACTTTGGGAGTTAGATACCCAGGAAAACCTTAACTCTGAAAACCCAACTCAAACATTAGCCACCATCTCTTCTAAAAGTATACCGGTAGAAATTGAACCTAGCAAAACACTGAACATAAACCCCAACCTGACAGTTGCTGAAACACAACAATTAATGAAGTTACTTCTTGAACATAAGGAATCATTCGCATGGGAATATACATATATGAAAGGAATCTCTCCCGAATTATGTACTCATCGTATCTATATCAAGGAAGATTGTTGACCGATCTGCCAATCTCAATGACAAATGAACCCTAATTTAAGAGAAATTCTTAAGGAGGAACTTCAAAAATTGCTTAATGCAGGGTTGATATATCCTATATCGAATAGGGAATGGGTTTCCCCATTGGTAATAGTTCCTATGAAAAATGGGAAATGGAGAGTATGTGTAGACTATAGAGCCTTAAATAAAGCCACTCAAAAAGATCACTTTCCGTTACCATTCATTGATCAGGTGCTAGATAGTTTGTCAGGGAAGAAATTTTTCTCCTTTTTAGATGGTTTTAGTGGGTATAATCAGATAAAAATTGCACCCCAAGACCAAGATAAGACCACTTTTACTAGCCCATGGGGAACTTTTTCTTATAGAGTTCTCCCATTTGGACTACGTAATGCACCAACAACTTTTCAAAGAGAAGTTATAGGAATCTTTTCTGATATGATTAATGACTCTATGGAAATTTTTATGGTTGATTTTACCCATTATGGTGTCTCTTTTGAGGAAGCACTACAAAACCTTGAGAAAGTACTTAAACGATGTATACAAGCCCACCTCTCCTTAAGCACATAAAAATGTCATATGATGATGAGTGAAGGAGTAGTACCTAGACATTTTATATCATCTCAAGGAATTCAGGTGGATCCATCCAAGATACAAGTCATTAAAGACCTTCCCATTCCCAAAACCCAAACAGAGGTGAGAAGCTTCCTAGGACATGCTGGATACTAAAAAAGATTTATCAATTTTTTTTCCAAAATAGCTTCTCCTCTGTTTCTGTTACTTATGAAAAATGCTGAATTGAAGTGGACTAATCTTTGCTAGGAAGCATTTAATACACTCAAACATCCGTTATCTATAGCTCCTATTCTTAGAGGACTTGATTGGACACTTCCCTTTCATATATCCTCTGATGCTTCATATACTGCAATAGGAGTTGTCTTGGGACAAGAAGAAAATCATCTCCCTTATGCTATTTACTTCATTAGCAAGAATATGACTCCTGCTGAACTTAACTATACAGTTACCGAAAAGGAATTCTTAGTAGTTATCTATGCTATTAATAAATTTCGACACTACATCACTAACTACTCTACTTTTGTCCATACTGATCACTCATCTATCAAATATTTAATGAACAAACCCGCCACAAATGCTCGAGTCACCAGATAGTTACTATTATTACAAGAATTTGATATTACAATTGTATATAGAACAAGAAAATAAAATGTAGTTACTGATTTCCTTTCATGGTTAACACCTAATGATAATACCCCATTAGATGATTCCTTTCCTGATGAATATCTATTTGCAATATCTGCTCACTCACCATGGTATGTAGACATCGCTAACTACTTGGTTGCAGGGAAGTTACCACCACACCTATCCCACCGAGAGAAAAGAAGAATCCTTCAACAAAGTGCTCTATATAGCTGGATAAGTGGGTGTCTTTTCCACATAGGACTTGATCAAGAAATCCAAATATGCATTAGAGAAGATGAGGTTTATGATTTAATAAAATCTTTTCATGATGGCCCTTTTGGAGGGCATTTTACTGATAAGAGAACAACACATAAAATTCTCAGGATGGGTTATTATTGGCCCTCACTTTTTAAAGATGCAAAGAAATATGTTCGGGCCTGTGATAGCTATCAAAGAATGGGTCAACCTAATCATAGAGATGAAATACCATTAAATATCCAAGTAATACTCGAACCATTTGAAAGATGGGCCTTAGACTTTGTAGGACCCATTAACCCTCCATCCAATCAAAAAGTTTATATAGTGGTATGCACAGATTATATGACCAAATGGGTTGAAGCTAAAACAGTCCATAGAGCTACTAAAGAAGTGGTTCTAGATTTTCTATTTGATGACATCTTTATCCGATTTAGAGTGCCTAGAGAATTAGTCATAGATGGAGGACCTCCTTTCACTTCTCATGGTTTTAAAGCCACCCTTCAAAAATATCATATTCATAATAGAATGACTACACCATACCACCCCAAAGCCAATGGACAGGTGGAAAGCACAAATAAAGTAATAGAAGCCATTCTCACAAAAGCAATGAAAGAAAACAAAAAGGATTGGTCTCACAGGCTCCCTGAAGCATTATGGGCTTATAGAACTACTTGGAGAAATACTACAGGATTCTCTCCCTATGAATTAGTTTATGCAAAAACTGTCATCTTTCCTGTGGAATTTGAAATCAAAACCTGAAGGACTGCTTTAGTTGTCAACCTTGATTTGACTGATGCACAGACAACCAGGTTGCAACAGCTTAATGAATTGGATGAAAAAAGACTAGATGCCATTCATCTGACAACTATGATTCAACAACAAAGATCAAAATGGCATGACAAAACCATCAAGCATAAGCAATTCCAAAAAGATAACTGGGCTTTACTATATGATTCTCGGTTTAAAGAATTTCAAGGGAAACTACGTACAAGATGGCTTGGACCTTACGAAGTGGACACTATTTTTCCCAATGGAATAGTAAGGCTCCTCACAATTTATGACTCTAAAACACCCTTATTAGTGAATGGTCATCAGCTACGTCTGTACCAGCGCCCCATCTCCAAATAAGATTTTAAGGCCACATGTGTGATAGACTAACATTATCTCTTTTTAGAATAGCCTCCTACCCCTCATTGCAATTAATTTTTCTGAATTTAATTCCTTTAGTATTAGATTAAATTTCTTTTACTAATAATCCCTGTCAAGGAATGGCATGTTACAATTGATTCTTTTGCAGATTCTCGATCAAAGAAAATGCCTACCAAGAAAGGACAATCTTACTTCAAGAAGATTCAAGCTTCATTTTGTGAAGGACTGCTCCCTCTTTATTCATCACTTTCCAACAACATTTTCCTCATTTTTCCCATCTTCCTCATTGCTGAAACACCATTGTTCAACAATATTTAGCCCTTTTTTTCCATTGCCGAAACACCTCTGTTCAACAATATTTCGCCCTTTTTTCCATTGCTGAAACATCACTTTCCAACAACATTTTCCCCATTTTTCCCATCTTCCCCATTGCCGAAACACCACTATTCAACAATATTTCACTCTTTTTCTCCATTGCCGAAACACCACTGTTCAACAATATTTTTCCCTTTTTCCCATTGCTGAAACATCACTTTCCAACAACATTTTCCTCATTTTCCCATCTTCCCCATTGTTGAAACACCACTTTTCAACAATATTTCTCCGTTTTTCCCATTGCTGAAACACCATTGTTCAACAATATTTCATTTTTTTCCCCATGGCTGAAACACTACTACTCAGCAACATTCCGCCACTACTGAAACACCATTTCTTCAACAAACATTTTTCTATTCTTTTCTTGTTGCTAAAACACCACTTTCTTAGCATTCCCTGTCAATAAAACAATCTTCTTCAACTCTTTCGCTCTCATACTACATTTTTTCCTTTCACGACCCTCCCTCATAATTAAACAAACCCTTGATACAATTTCTCTAATAAATCCAAAGTCTCTCCCATGGTTATTGCAGAACTATTATGGACAGGCACTATATTTTTTTTAAGTACGAATCAAAGGTAAAGATGAGGTATGTAAACTTTATATGTAAATACAATTGAACTATGACTAATGAGAAGATCTCGATTCATTCTTATCATTCACTTAAAATCATTATTTTAGCTATACTTGGGGGGGGGGGAATATCAAAATCTTATGCTATCATTTCACACAAACCGACTACTGTCATTCCTTTTTACCCATCATTTCGTTTGTTTTCACCACCATTTGCATGCCTTCACCCACAAAACGTACTCTACTCAGAAGCAATTACTTGACTCTCTGACTATGAATTTTACTATGCTATTAGATATGGGAGGCCCTATTATACGATACGAACCTGCCGCGACAGCCCTGTTAGAATTGTATCCGGAAGTCTATCAAATTTTTCTGTAGGGAGGCTGGCTGGGTTATTTTCAGAGGCTCCAGGGATTTGATCAACAACAGGTTCTTCAATTTGCTCGAAATATTCAAGAAGATCATTCCATTTTTCAAGGGGTTTAGATTCCAATAACAAAGGATGATATAGCATACGTTTCGGGTCTCCCTGTCACTGGCATTCACTAGTTCAGCCGCAAACATATCATCCTTAATGCCCATCAGGATTTTCTCTTTCCAGGAGAACAAGTTGAACCTAAAGGCTGGGGTGTTCGACTTAGCTTGTTGTTGTATCCTTGGCCAAAAGTTACAGAGTTTGTCAAGCACTATCTCACCTGTGAAGGCCGATACTAGGTAGTCTACCAGTACGATTTTGTCTTATTATCCCATTTAAGACATGCTAGATTGGTGAATATTCCCTACTATCTGCTCGGATGTCTTAGAAATATGTCGTATTATTGTAAAAAGGCTAAAAATCCCTCCCTTTCCCTCACCCATCACCGTCTCCCTCGACTACTTATCCAAAAGGGTTTTTCCCAACAAAACCCTCCCCTAAACAATCCACCCATAGAACCTTAGGAAGCTATTGAATATCCCGAGAATCCTCAGGAACAACAACCACAAAACCTTCCAGACCCTCCGGAAAGACCTATTAATCTGCTTACAGAACCAATTGATCCAATTAACCCTCCTACCATACCAAGCCCACCCCACAACTTAGTAGAATAATCTACTCCTACTGTTCATATCCTTAGCGATGATTCTGAACCAGATAAACCTGATAACCCTCCCTGCCCCATCACTGAGGAAAAACCCACAAGCAAAATTAAGAAGAAAATTCCTCTTTTTCCATCCTTTTTACAAAGAAAATGAACGAGGACCTCAAAAAGAGCAGCCACTACTGCCACTGCCCTAAACCCCCAACCCATCTTGCTAAAAGCCCGTACACCTCCACCCTCCCAAATTTTGGAATTTTTACCTATTCAACCCATGGGAACTAAAACAAAAGAACCAGAGGCCCAAGGTACTGCGGCATCATTCTCTTTAAATCAAGTTGTTGAAACACAAGAACCAACTACTCATCCAGTAGCTGAAACACAAGAACCAACTACTCATCTAGTAGCTGAAACACAAGAACTAGATACTCATTCAGTAGCTGAAACACAAGAACCAGCTATAGATGTTACACAAGAACCAACTATAGCTGAAACACAAGAACCAACTGCTAATGTTGTTACTGAAATATAGGAATCATATGCCCAGGGTGCCGCAACACTACTTTCTCTACATCAAGAAGCTGAAACACAAGAACCAACTGCTGATCTTGTAGTTGCTCCACAAGAACCATCTATTGCGGCTGTGACTGTTACACAAGAACTAGTGACTCCTCTTAATACACCCATGAAATATCAACAACCAGAACCAACAATGGCCTATGTCTTACAAGAAAATGAGTACCTAAGGTCTAAACTGGAAGCCTATAAGAAAGAGCTAGTAATGGTAAAGGAAGCCTACGACAAGGAACTTAAATTGTATACCCTAGCTTGCATAGCGACCATGAAAGAGGAAAACACAAAAGAGAATTAGTGTAGAGAGTATATGTGTAGTCAATGTGGGGACATTTATTATCAAGCAGGCTACAAAGTAACTAAAATTCCAATGCCTGGAGCTTCCCCTGCACCTACAACTTTTGTAGTCAAAGAAGAAAACTTTCCTGTTACACAAGAACCAGTAGGACCTTCCAAAATTCAAAATGAACTCTGGCCTACAAAAACTGCTACATCTGAAGACCCTTCTTTTATTAATAAATATGTACAAACACTGCCTATTGATGAATCTGCCTCTCCTAACAAGATCAGCACCCATACTCTTGTGGAATGAGCCACTCAGACCCTACCTAAACCTATCACTTACGATGATGAAACATAAACTCAACCATGCGATGAGCAAGAAATAATGGACAAATGGAAAAAAGAGTCTATTGTTACACAGGACAAAAGCCTGCAGGAGCACATACTACTTTGGCTAAACCACATCTATTCAAACTGGGAATCTTTGGAGAAAACACGCCAAGAATCCTATGCCCATAAGAAGCATAATGAAGAGTTAAAAGGCAAATTGTTCCTGATGTTTGACTTGGCACAAAAATTGTTGGCTGTTAGGATACCATCCTCCAATTACTCTCTTTTCCTCATAGAACGACTTACATTTTTTTAGATTAAATCAATCAAAGAAGGCAGACCCCACGCAGTGTTAAATCTAGCAGATTTTGTTAGAACTTTTGCAAAATCCTCTACTATTGATCAACACCTCTTATGTGAGATATATCTTCATAGTGAGGCTATCCCTGAGAACCGACAACTTAACCTTAACCCTCTTGTCGGTGATATCCAGATTCAGGCACTGACCTCCTTCCTTAACAATCAAATTACATGGCAGAATGACTTCCTAGCTGCCAAGAATAACGAAGATAACTGCCTCCTATCGATACGGCCAGAACCACAGAACGTTGCCACCTTTGTTGCAGAGTATTATCAATTTTTGAAGAAACCAAGGATGATTCAATATATTCGGAAACTACAGACAACATTACTTCAGGATTGTCAACAGTTTATTAAATCCACAGAGATGGCTTCTCTACAAGCAAATAGCATGTTTTGGCAACAATCTTCTGAGAAAAGTCAGGAGCATAATCCCTTTAGTCCTACCAATCTTGAGACAACAATCTCTTGGGTACCTATCTACATCAAATGTGTTCAGCAATGTGCTAAAATATGGATATGTTATCAGTTCCATTTACCTATTCTGTGGATGATAGTAGAGAAATATCAAGTTCATCATAAGTTGCCCATGAAGGTTGAAACAACAGCTTGGCAAAGGCTACAACGCGTTCAAGGATTCAGAGCTCCAACAGACAACACTTTCCACAACTACTGCATAAGTAATTTGCATGCTTAGAGTCGGTATCCGGATTCTGATTCAGATTGAAGTTGCCCGAGGACATGCAACCTTTTTAGTTGGGGGGGATGTTAGGACCCTATAATGTACCCTTTTGTTCATACTTTTTTCTATCATTACATCCTTTTCCAACTCACATTTAAACCTACATTATCACCTTAATCTATATTTCCAAAGATATATAACGTTTCTTCTCTTTGATATATGTTTAATTTGTTTTACATGTAATTTTAGATTACTCTCATACTTAGCCATCAATCAGAAACATATAGTTGTTGAAACAGTTTGAATTGCAGATTATTGTTGCTGCTCGAAGACCTGTTGCTGAAACAGTCAACAACACACAAATCCCGTTTCTGAAACAGTCTGTGATTTGCGATGCTAGAACAACAATTCACACAACAGTAACAAGAAGGAGCAGTTACACTGGCCGCAACAGCCGCACATTAAGCCAACACCAACCATCACTGTTGCTTGAGACCACGTTGCTAAAACAATCAAACAGAACGCAAATCCTATTGCTGAAATAGTCTGTAATTTGCAATGTTGAAACAATATATAACAACAGTAACAAGAAGATAAATAAAGAAGTTGTTACACCGGCCGCAACAACTACACCTCAGCCCAACACCATTCCAACTATTGTAACAACATTTTTCTATGGGAGATCAGAATATCCTATTCCAACATAGAAGATCAGATCTGACTAAGAATAGGATTCATATGTACATATGTAATTTTATGATCAATTATATTAAGAGGATTCTCCTCTTTAAATAAGGGGAAATCATCATTAGACAGGAGGATTTCTTTGGCTAGAAAGGAATTACAGAGAAGGGCGTGTTCACTTTGGATATTGTAACATGATACAATTGACAGATGAATAAAATATTATTCTGAGCATTTCTTCTTAGTTCCTTTCATTTCCAGGGAATCTTGTGAGAAGGAGAGGGCCCACCTTCACAAGATTCACCCATTAGTTCTATAGTGTGTTAGTATTACTTTTGTTCATGCCTTGTTTAAACTATGTTTTGCTGAAACTCTACTTTACTGAACTATGTTTTGCTGAAACTCTGCTTTACTGAATGTTACATTGTTTTCATATAATTCATTCTTGGGTAACTGTTAATCATTCTGATTGGTAATTTTTCTTGATGAATTTATGAAAGTGTGATAATCAAACATAGGTGCTGAAGATTCCTGCTTGGGGAATATGGTCTTGTTCTGTGTTACAGAATAGTTAGCCTTAAGTACTTGTCAATCATTTTGATTGGTAATGAGTTCATGAAAGTGTGATAGTCAGAGACAGGTGCTGAAGATTCCTGCTTTGCGGAATTGGGTCATGTTCTCTGTTACAGAATAGTTAGTCTTCCTTGCAGTATGCTGAAAGATTTATTTTCCTAGGTTGTTGTTTCTTAATGTAATCCATGATTCTTCTAATAATTATTTTCCTTAAATCTCAAACTTTGCAATAAATAGATTTCTTTTCTGTAATTCAAAGTAGAACTTCAGTCTATTCAAGGCAAGGTGTGATTAGTGTACTTTTACTACAACTCTAGATTTCTTTTGAGATTGAGCATATACAGTGTGTGATTGCCTTTGCAATAAACATACTTCCCAGGGCTGACAATTTATGTAACACTTGATTGTTTAGTTAATAAGCAATTACAGTGACCAACATTTTGGCACCGTTTCCAGGAGTTATCACTGAAATTTCGTCCGCACATGGCAACAAGAACTTAGCATCATAAAAATAGGAATGAAGCCATTCGTGGCATTGGATTAATTTCAAAGCATTGCAAAAGGGTTAAAAACTATACAAAGTAACAAAAAATTGAAGGGCGCTTTACAGAAGATAGGTGCGCACGCATATGCGCGTAACAGAAACGTACAAGGAGCGCATGCGCGCACGATGCGCAACTGTTAGTGACAAAACCCGCGCACCTGCTAAATGACGCATTTATTAAATTGGTCGGCCTCCCAACCACTTATGGACCAGCTACCAACCTGATTTGACCATCAAATTTGAGCTGAATTCGCATGGTAGGCTGGTCAAAGACCTAATTGAGCCCTAAAGAGCCCATTTTCGCACCTCAAAGGAGTTACATAATCACCCAATGCTATGCTATAAAAAGCCATGAAGAAACATCATTTTCTCAAGGAATTTCATGTAATGTTATGCTGTTTAGATTGTTTTAAGGACTCACTCCTTGACAATAACACATTAGCACCATTTCATTGAGCCATTCACCTCTCCATTGAGTGAATGTGCTTGGAGTTATTTCACCATCATTCTCATTTTATTATTGTAAGGAGAGCAAGTTTGTGAGGGCCTCAAGAGCCTTCCTTTGGAGGAAGAAGGAACCACAGTTCCCTTTCTTCATTGTGCTTTTATTTCATCAATATACCAGCTCAAAACATTGGTGATATTGGTCTTGTTGTATTTGTTATTTGTTTTTCCATATGCTCATAGTTTTAGTTTGTTTTAGTTTAATTCTTGCTTATAGTTTTCTTGTTCTTTTTATAACCCTTTCATATACAGCTATCATGCCTAGAAAGACCCAACTGGGCATGTAAGCACCCTTTATTTTCTCACCAAGTGACGAATTGGGTGCAAACAGATTGGCGACCATACTGGGGAGAAGGTATCAATTCCTCCCTCATTTGGGTTTACTTTGCTTTCCTTTTGCTTTCATTAACTTGCAGGTGCACAAACCAGCCTCTGCTGACCTTCTAACTAGTCAATTCAAGGGACAATTGATAGAAATCCATCCGGATTTCCTCTCTCGGTCATTTTCCATAGGCACGCGGTTATTTCAACCCACAGTCGTGCATCGGGCACGCAGGCGCTTTTACTGCATTCTGTATCTGTGCGCATGCACCTGTCCTATTAATTTGGAACGCGCATCAACGCTCTTCGCCCACCTATCTACAATAGAGGCCGCGCATCTGAGCTAAATTTTACATTGTAAGGTCTTGGGATGTGGGGAAAGTCATTTTCCTTCTTAAGAATGATGATATGCATGCTCTAGATACTGTACCACTTAGACCCCTCAACTTATAAAGGGGATAGTCAAACAAACATAGGCACTTAGGTGGATAAAAATCATTTTCCCTTATTTGCTTTTTGCCACATGGATGGCTTGCTTTGATTTATAATCTAAGTTGTACAATCATACTTAATCACACCTAATTCACATTTGGGACTAGAAATTGAAGTAACAATCTTGAGTATGCTCTTCTCTTGCGCCATCAAGCGATCTTGAGAACCAGAAAAGGATTGTGAAAACGATTTCATCTCCCTTAACAAAATTCAAAAACTTTTAGGAGAGGACAAAGGCCCTTTTGGGACCCCTCTTAGTTTCATTTTTCAAACATATCCTAAATTTGTAACGGGCCCATACATGCCCACATGTCACAAAAGTAGGATAGCAGTTGCAATTTTTCTTTCTTAGATCAAAAAACTAGGAGAGTTTAAAGGTTGTAACGGGCCCACACATGCCCACATGTTCAATCTAGGATAGTTTCATGCTTTTTCTAGATTAACT